>JANHFL010002013.1:47392-58908 GCA_032468155.1 Oxyrhabdium leporinum | reverse complement strand
GAGACTTCTTCCTATTCAAGAAGTGTGTCTGAACTAGCCTCAGGAAGAGAGAAAACATGGCAACTTAAGCGGAAACTCACCCACTTGAAGACTCTGCTACAAAACCTAAGACAGAAAGTTCTTAAAGCTCAGGAACAGGTTGTAACAGTATTTTATGTAACTCAAATTCCATTGGTAGAATATAGATGTACCTAGGGAATTAAGTAATGCTGGAGATGACCTATCTCAGTGCCTGAACACTCTGAGTATCTTCATGGGAAAAAATAGGCTCCAACTGAACTGTGGTTCTAGTTTTTTGGACCTGCTGATTTTACAACTATGCCATCTTTGGTTTTGGATGGGGATCCTGTCAGCCTTGGAAGCCATATTTTACTTGGAAGCTTCGAGGCTGCCACATTCGGTGCTGGAAATTTGGCAGGAGGGATTTCATAGTGGGGTAGAAAAATAGACACAACATTCTTTCTCAGAGAGTCAAGGACATGTTGCCCTGCACCTGGAGGGGATGTCTCCAGGGGGACGAAGATTTGATTGGACCATGCGGTGGACTGATGGGTGCAGGGGATGGATCTTTGAATTCTCTCTTGGGAAGGGAAAACCCGGAACTCTCAGATTCGGGTTTTCCCAGATGTACCAATATGACAACTCTAATAAAATGGAACTGTGAGCAACTGTTTGTCTCGGAGTTTATTGGGTTGGAGTTGGTTAGTTGGAACGCTGACAGATAAAGCTTAACAATCTGGAGTCCTTCTTGAATCATGACTCCTGCTTGAAGAGCAGGTGGCAGTTGTAGCAAGGAGGACCTTTGTATAACTTCGCATTGTGTGCCAGTTGCATCTATTCCTACATTGAGGGCATCTCCTTATAGTCACTAGTCAACTATTTGGATTACTATAATGCAATCTATGTGGTGCTGTCTTTGAAGAGTATCAAAAACTTTCAATTGGTGCAAAATATGTTAGTTATGTGTGTTCCTATAGAACACAGGTTAAACCTCTGCTCTGTGAGCTGCATTGGTTGCCAGTTTGTTTCCAGGTCAAATTCAAGGTGCTGTTTTTGACCTTTAAAGACCTACATTCCATGGAGTTAGCTATCTGAGGGATAGCCTCTCCCTGATTACATCTGTTCATCTGTCCAGATCCAACACAGAGGGCATGCTATGAGTCCCATTGGCTAAGGAGCTACACTTGCCAGACCCTAGGCAACAGGACTTCTCTGCTATGGCTACTGCCCTATGGAATAGTTTCCCCCAAAGTGAGGCTGTTTTACCACTTTTGACTTTCTGAAGATCCCTTAAAACCTGGATGTGCCATCAGGCTTGGAGACCTCCAGGCAACTGGTAAATTAGTAAGATGGCTACATTATTACTATCAAAATTCCTTTTCAGCTTTTATAGTTGTTTTTAATAATATTTATAATATTGCTTTTGCATTTATTACCTTTTTTTAACTTTGTTATGCATTGCTTAGAGTCACTTGTGAGAGGGGCAGCTATATAAAGTTGACAAATAAATTTGATAAATAAATTAAACCCAAACACAAGAGCCAATATACATTCCCTTTTTGTACTAGGGAATTCTAGTAACATCCCTTGGATTTTGCAGAGTCAAAATTAAATTTAAATTAAAAGTTTAAATTTTTAATTTAGTTTAGTTTTAAAAGTTTAGTTTTTATCATGCCCTCACTTTGTGGAAAGTATGCTATTTGACAGTTGTCCTCAACCTTGAAAAGCTTACATTCATTTGGTTTTTAAATGGATTTTAAATTTTTAGGGGTTAGTTTTAAAAATGGGGTTTTAAAGAAATTTTATATATATATTTTTATATTTTTATGTGAACCGCCCCGAGTCCTCGGAATGGGGCGGTATATAAATTTAAATTTAATAATAATAATAATAATAAAATAATAATATCAATTCACCCATACATGAAGTATGTTTAAGATCGTATATAATTATACCAGCATAATGAAGGATAAAATTAAGAATTGCCAGTAAATGTAACATGTATGTAAAATAAATGTAAATATATCCTTTCTGAACAATCTTCCTTATTCAATTAAAATCAAGGAAGCCTATAATGCAAGCATGTCAATTAACTAGATATTTTTAAATGAAATTGAGGTTTAGACACTAATTATTATATTTCAAAATCACTGCAAATAGTTACTTCATCTACAAGAAAGAAAATCTACAGATAACAAAAGGCAACATCTTCATACACAACTAATTGATTTAGAAAATCAACACACCAAAGTGCAACTGGAAAATTCTAAACTGAGAACCGAGAAAAATCATTGGGTGGAACGTATTTCTCAAATACACAAACAGGTATCTTAAGCAACATACCTTTTTATTTACATTCTATGCTTTTGACTTTTTGAAAAAAAACCAAGACAGAATGTAATTGGCTTCCCATATTTAATAATGTCTAGTATAAAATGAAGCAAATGACTGGTTATGACTCAGAATAAAATATTTATGAAAACTGCAGTTAGAGAGCCAGATACAATTCTGTGAGCGTGGAGGGGAAGAACAAAAACAACCTATGCATTCCTGCCTGAAATTTAAACAGTTAAGTGAATTAAGATTACAAAATTCATTAGTCAAGGTTAAACTGCTTCAAAGGAGGGTCATCAGAGATTACTATTAGTCATTGCAGTTATTGGGATCCTCATGTTCCGGGATAACATACCATTGAATAGGAGATGCCAGGATAAGGAAAGAGCAAAGTATTTGTGTTCTGCTGGATTTCCTTCAGAGGTATGTAATTGGGGGAAAGGATGCTGGATTATAGTATATGTCAAGTTGAGATCACTGCTTTACAAAATGATCTGAGGCTTTTAGTTATATAACTTTCAATAACAAAAGTTTAACTCTAGAGCCATTCATAATTCTGCAGTACATGACCTGCAGCTTGATCTGAAGTTGATCTAAGAACTATTAATAAACTTCTCACTTGGGGGAGGAGGGGGAGAGATTTTGTTCCACTCTTTACAAAACTACTTCAGCTCATTGATGTTTTGAGGCTGTGTGCTCACTTCAAGTCCTGCCATGCCATTTCAGTGGGGCTAGAAAAAATTCCAAAATGCAAATATTCTTCTGCACCCGTCTTATTGTTGTAGATTTGTTTGTTTAGGATCAGTTTTGTGCTGCATGATTCGTATTTGCTTAGGCTTTGGCTCACAGAGACACAGACATTCTCTTGTAGAATCTGGTAATATGCAGGTAATGGAACTTAGTATCTAAAATTTATCCTGAAGTGACTTTTATTGAACAACCATTTGTGAAGAGTAACAGCATATATACAATAGAGGATGCAATTATCATTAACTGCATGACCATGGATGATAGAAACCAAGTTTGACCAAGATTTTCTATGAGCCTCATTAATCTTTTTTTTTTGAGGTCCATAGAGATCTCTGGATCAAGACAAGTTTCACTTTCATAAACCTGATCGAGCCACCAATATGTGTGCACCATCTTTTGTGGGAGAGCCCTTCAAATACAGATTGCCATTTGAAGTTATCAGTTGAAAAGCTGCTTTTCTAGCGCCTTACATACTTTTTCCAGCATAGTCAGTGAATGTTGGCTTAATATATTCAATAAAGACATGACACAATACACTGTTTTTGTCAATCTCTTTATTAATAGAGCCATACTGAAGTTCTGATCACATTGAAGTGTAAGATTCAGACTTCTCTCACCAGTGTATAGTATTTTGTTGCTATAATAACAAGCAGATCGTTAAACTTGCTTTTCCTAGCATCTGTAGAAGGCTTCACTTTTCTTCTAGCTTCAGCATCTGTTGCTTTTTTTTCCTTGACACACAAATGTAGGGGTTAAAGTCAGCCATGGAAGCTCACTGGGGCATTTTAGATCAGTCATTCTCACCCCAAACTAATTTACAAGCTTGGGGTGTGTGTGGGTGTGTGTGTGTGTGTGTGTGCGCGCACTCACGTGCGTGCGTGCGTGCGCATGTAGGGGGTACCTGGAAAAGGGAGTGCTATGTATGACCTTTTGAGCTACTGAAGGGAAAATAAATCAATTATAAAAATGTTAACTCCTATTCATTAATTAAAGCAGTTAATTAAGATTTTGTCTAATTTGAGGAAACTTAGTTCCGCATGATGCCAAGGATGATTCTTATCACCCAGTGATCAACTACTTTTGTAATAAAATGTGATTGGTAGGCAAAACATTCAGAAAATGAATCAGATTTAGAGCGATCAAAGGCATACATTTTACATGTGATGCAACATAACTTTGTCCTTTTTGAAGGTTACTAGAGTAAGAAAATATTTTTGTTTGCTTCTTCATATACGGAGCAGAATTTAGTTTGCCTTGATACAAAATTTAATAGCTTCGGTTTATCAAGCATTTCTAGAAAACTATGATGATTATGGCTAAGTAGAGGGCTGTTATTGCCATTCCATAAACATTACCAGGGAAACATATAATAAAAATGGTAAAGATATAAAAATGTTAAATGTTTAAGCCATGGTTAGCAATTCAATAAACCAGATTAAAGATGGCCTTCCATGCATACTTAACAGTTCTATAAAAAGGATTCCCTCAAAAGAAACCTTTCTGCATATTTAATAATTTGACAGGGCTGTCCAGTTCTTATTCTACTGGATAGTTTGTATGACTTTATAACTTGAGAGCCAGACCTGAAGTCAATTCCAAAAGTCTGACAATCAGTGAAGGTCTCTACCGGATTCAAATCACCACAGATGATCACCACTGCAGCAATTATGACTGTTTTACATTCAATAATTAAAGCTTCAGATTCCTGTTTATGCCAAGTACCTTGCAAATAGTAGTAGCTTGCAAATGAGGACTGGAAAATAGTTGCCAAACCAGTCTTCCTGACATAGGAAGGATAATGAACTATGACATTTATGTAGGGGTTTTTCCCCCAATATTCTTAAGAGATGTTTTTATTAAATGTTTTGGAAGAATAGATGACTCCATTTCACAATAGGAAAGTTCATCTCCTTTTTTTCCAACTTTGTAAACCTCTAACAACTATAGCAGCAAATTCTAGGACTCAGCTTCAAAAACCCATATAGCAGTTAAGTATTATGACAAGTTTTTTGGACTAAAATCCTCATTTGGTGCATACAATTCAGTATAGTACTATAACCTCTGAAAGCATAAATCATGATAAAAATTATTAAGGATCCCATCAAACTTTCAGAAGACAGGAATAATCGACTCTATCTGCTTGTGCTGTACTAGATCCATTACAGAATTTAGAGTTGGCTAATCAACCTTTTTGAAGACTTGCACTGAAGGAAATGTACTTCAGACCACTGGGTGACAACTCATAGCATAAAGAGTTCCTAAACTGGCATTGAAAGCTAATAAATGAAGTCTAATCTAAGTGTCCAAGAATTGGATCTGGTAGAAGAGAACAAGTCCACTGCCTTCTTTATGTAACTACACTTTAGATAGCTGAAGATTATTCTGTCTTGTTGCAGTATTCTATTTTGCAAGTTAAACATATCCAGGTTCCTTGTAAGACTTAATTCTAAACCACTCAACATTTTGGTAGCCCTCCCAAGAATTTACCTATCTCTTCAGAACATGGTATCCAGAACTGGACGCAGTATTCCAAATGGATCTGACCAAGGCAGAGTGGAACAGGAGCAGAATCTGAATGCCATGCTGTTACTCACACAAAAGTAGCATTTCCTGTTTTTAGCAGCCATACCTGATTTCAATTCGCAATCTCCTAGAATACTTTTTCATATTTCTGCCCCTACCTATGGACTTTAACGTTAGACATGAGAAAATTATGCAGCTAGAAATTTGTTTTTAAATTGTTTCTTCAAAATGCTAATTTCTTCAGGTACTATTGAATTAGGAGTGTGTAGGTGCTCCTGAAAAAAAACCCATTTATTTTTCTGAGTTTATACATAAGTACATTGTATTTTGCTGAATCCAGGTCACCGTGTCAAGTATCTCATAATTACATATATAATTCAATATAGAGATTAATTTTAGTACAATTATTGCAATATTCAGAATTAACATTTTTTCCTATTACAGATTGCTGAAAACCAGAAGGAAATCAGTTTTCTGCATAGCGATGTTTATAGCTTGTCGTGTGATCTCAACAACTTGAAATCTGAAGTCAATACAGCCTCTATTCCTCAGAAGGAAAAGGGAAAGTGATCTCCAATATATTAACAACAAACTGTAATTCAATGAACTAATAAGTTGAAAAGTAGTTAAATTTTCCCATATATACTTTGAAAAGTTTAAATCAGGAAGTTGTACTTTATACATGATACTATTTTTTTTTTAAATGACAGAAATATTTGAAGGTTTTTTGCTTTAGAAAATATTCTAAGTATCTGTATATTCTCAAGACATTAAATATTAAAAGAAATTGTCACAAATTAGTACCAGTGAAAACATAGGGCTTGCATGGTATTCTTTTCAACATGATTATGTTCAGCATGCAACAAATATGTGCAATGTTTTGATGATCAACCATCTCAAAGACAAAATAAATTACCTTTTTAAAATCAGAAATCTTTCGGTATTCTGCTTCTATAAAGGATCAGATTCATCAACTCTTCACAATATCTCTAATGGTTAGTGCCATCTGAATCATCCCATTTAGCAGACATTGAGTCCAAATTAACCCATTTATAAAGAGGGAAAATCTAAGCCTTTTGTACATGGACAGCAGTATGAAGAGAATTTAGTGCCACATTGCTCTTGTACATGTTCTACACAATTCGCTATACAGCACCAATTCAGTAGAGAAACTATTACTTAGTATAGCCATGCAAATAATTTGAAAGGACACTTCAATTCCCACAACTTTGCAAGCAGGAATATATCATATTAAAGATTGTTTGACTGCTTCAAAGATCTTCTCCCATCTCCTGTTTTTCTTCACCGGTGTTTTCAGCTGATCTTTTGTGCATACAAATGCATGAACTGTCAAGCTGAGAAAGGGTTTATATTAAATCATTGGGTTTTACATTTCTGTTCATTTTGGCAAGTTGCTATGATTGAATCTTTCCCTGCCCCAGCCCCAATTAATTGCCTAGCCGTACTACTCCTTTTAGCAGTAGTTCTACTTGATCTGCTGATGAACAAAACATACATGATTACCAATATGTCAAAATCTAGACAAGAGTGCAGAAATTAAGACTGCTGTTTGGGATGCATATTAAGAGTTCCCAGGTTTTTCTGGCAGACAAAACAACATTTTCAAGAAAAGATAGTGACTCATGATTCAGAATGTTCAATTTAACAATACTTAGCAGCGTGCATATCCACCAGTTAGTTTGAGCTGGTGGATTTTATCGTATACTTCTGCATAAATCGAAGCACACCATGCTCTATTGGGTGCTAAAACAATACACGTTTACAAAAAGGATTTAATATACTTTAAAATGTTATAAAGCCCTGCAGACATATATAAAGGAAAACTGAGATTCAAAGGGGCTTATATAAACTAATTTGATTGAAAAAAATAAGTAGGTAAGCAAATTTGTGATTTTAAGTTTAGTAGCCAGTCTAAGCAAAGCAAGTATATTACCATGATGCCATTCTTATTAAGCTATAAACAAAATCCAGAGCTAAACTAAGGCACATACCCTTAGGCGAGGGAGACTGAAGAGATCATCTACATTATTTCTTGCAGTTTCTTAAATTGTATGCAGTAGCTTAAAATATATAAATAAATTTTAAACTATGGACTTTATTCTTTTTATTATGCTTCACATATTTACACGTAAATTTTTAAATTACTATATTTTGCTTTAGTTATGTACATTTTCATACTGTAACAGTGTATTTAGGAAATAAAGCTTGCTTAAGTAAACATGTTTCTTGCCTGAAGCTATTTTGGAAAATTGCTTAATAATAGCATAGCTAACCGTCCAAATCCAGCTTCAACAAAGGTACTAGATGGATTGGTTTTTAATAGCGATGCAGAATGTAACCCAGAAATCTAAGCCAATTTGAGGATTGATGTGGAAGTTAGGATTCAACAATAACTGATTCTTAATCTCTGGTTTATAAAGAACTTTTTCCAAAATACAAACTACTAACGTTTTTCTTCCAATTAGTCATAACCAATAAAAAGATCAGCGTAGAGACAGCTACCATGGGGTATCAGTTGTTTAAATTCAACAGTTTTCCTTGATAAAATAATTTTGATAATGCTTATGTTTTGTTAAAGGAATAGCCAAAAAGCCATACTTAAGATGTAATTTTAAAAAAGTGCCTGACTAGTGATGCAAAATGCACGATTTATCCAAAGCCAACAAAAAATCCTGAATAGGTCTACAGATTTTTTTAAAAAAAGGTAACCCGAACAAATCACAACAATTCTGTAGTGTACCAAGTGTATATTTCAATTTACTGTATTTAATCTAACAACAGATTTGGTCATAATTTACCAGATATACACAAATGATTTAAGTAAGTAGCAAAAGGAGATTCGGTTTCAAGAGAGTAAGTAAAATACATTAAGAATGTAAAGCCAGGTCCAGTTTAAGCATTAAGTGAATAGTATGTTATAATAAAGCAGATTTAGGTGATTTTCGGACAAGATAGGTAGATCAATTGTAAACTATTTTATGGGGAATAAATGGGATGGAAGAAATCTTTATACTATAACTTACATATTCACAGAGCAGAACATTTACTTAACGTTTAAAATACTTCCCATTCATATTATGTTTCCCCACTATTTTCTACTTTGGACCCCAACAGAATTACACATTACTCATTTCAGTCTAGAAGAGAATAAGATGTTTTCAGTTCTTAAAAACAAAACCCAAGAACTACTTATCTGTCAGGTTTACAGTGATGTGGAATCTACCAATGATGTATTTGGATAAAAAAGATTATACAATTTAATACCCATATGATTCAGTCTCTGTTTCATCCAGCAGAAACAGTGTCTAACATTAATCCATTGTTGTATTGAAATAAGGGATAATAAAGCTGTCTCTTTAAATATATTTTATATATATTTTAATATATATATATATATATATATATATAAACTTTGAACAGATGGAGCACCATTAAGATTCTATCTGTCAAAGCAATTAAGTTTACCACACAACTACCATAATTTAGTTCGCAGATATAAAATAGGAAAATATACTCATTTTAAAGTTAATAAACTCAAATATGGTGACCCTCAACTTATAATACAGTACTATCACACTGGCCTAGCTATGTATTATGATAAATGCTGTGCATATTTATTCACTGTGACATAGTAATATATTGAATGCAGTGTCTAAACTTCAGGTAGCTCACGTGCATTCAGGCTAGATGAAGCTGAGAATTCTAAGCATAAAAAGGTGCAATACCCTCCCTTCCCTCAGAAAAAAAGGCCTGAAATCATTGGTACAATATAACAAGTTTAGAAAAGATTTATGGCTACAAAAATTCAAGTTTCAACGTCTCATCCAAAAACAGAAGCAAAGAGCATTGGGGATAAATAGCTCCAGCAATTATACTAACAATTTTCTTTTTTAAAAAAAGAAGTTTCAGCAAATTAAGCTGCCAAGTTAAACGTAGTTTGTTTGGTATATAAAAGAACCCCCAAAATAGGAGAGAAGCAAAGATTCAGTTTGTGTTTACTTTAATGAAAAGCAAAGGGGCACAAAAAAATAGACAGCCTTATGTCTAATTTTTCACATAACAAAAACTAGACAAAAGCAGACAAATTGGGCTGGACTATTAAAATCAAAAATATCAATTACACTCCTTTTCAGATTCTAGGACTCTAAGCTTTGTGATGGATTGAGGTATACAGTAGTGAATAAAAGTAATAGCCAATAGAATAGTGCTAACAAAAACATAAATTAAAATATGGGCAGCCACGCCAAAAAGTGTCTAACATAAAGTTCTTTAAGTGACAAGGAGAACATTTCTTTCATTCCAATCACAATCTTCCTTGCAGTTTTAAATCATTATTAACATTTGGTGAAAGAGCTGTAGCGTTTTGCAAACTCAAAAGTACTGAAACCTAGTAATTCAGGAAATTAAATATCAGTGATTAGGTTTCCAGGACTTGTCAGCTACCATATCCTGACAAAATTAAGTGACACAGATTCATGTCATCCAGAAGCTGGATATTTAAACTATTGGGGGAAGGGCAATGGCAAGAGAGGTGAGGTAAAGCCTCCTTTTAGGAAACGCGAGCCATTATGCCAGACTAGCCACTTTTGTTCAAAAACTATGATTGGAATCAAGGGAGCCATCTCCAAAAATTGCAATTTATTTCATCCATGTTAAGAGACACATGAATGATTAACATAGGCATAGTTAAGTACTATGCCAGATTAGGACCCAAATAGTAATATCCTATAAATAATAAAAATACATTTTTACTTTGATAATTGACTGTAGGTGTGAGGACTCTATATAATTCAACCAAATGACTGTATGCTGTACAGCCCTGTGCAAATATCTTTAAAAAAATTAATAATCCTTTTTTTGCTATAAGGCTTTAACCCTATAATTTTCACAGCAACATAACTTTCATCCAGCCTGTACCATATTTTTTCCAAGCCTTCAGTCCAAAAATTCAACATGGTCAGTCTGTATGACGTCAAAATAAAGCATCTATAAGATCAAATCCCCTCAGTCTTCTAAAGGCACACAGACTTCCCCAGATTCATCCCACCGAGTCTGGTCATTCTGTTCTTCTATATCATCAGGTAGCTCTTCATCAGCTTCCCCTACTTCATTTTCTTCAAACTCTTCATCTCTAGGAAAATCGGTGTCCTGTACCTGGTCTACTCCCTCTTGCGCTCCTGGCTGAGATTTGTCTGCACAGTCAACGCACACACCGTAACGCCGAGATCCATGTCTTATTCCAACGCTGGCTGCTAGCATGAAAATCTTTTTGCACACCATACATTTGTACTTCTTATCCTTTTTGTGAACCTGCATAAAGGATAGAATTATTACATCAACAGATTTAATATAGATTTATTAAAAATGATTTAGGCTTTGTAATTAATCCAAACTAAGATTTTAATATATCTGAAAGCCACAAATGGGACACCCATATCAAAATTTTGCACTTTATAAGCAATGAAAAAATACAAGCTTGTTACTTTGTTCTTGTTATATGTTTCAGCTCTTATTTCTGCCCCAGGTCCTTAGTAAGTTGAATTATAAATTATTGTAGGAGGCCATTTAAAACCTAATATCAGAATTAAATATGTCTCAATAATATTACTTCCTAAAGCAGACATTCAGCCAGCCTTTAACAAGGAACACTAATCTTAAATTTCCTTCAGCTCTTGGGATTAAAAGGAAATAAACTGACACCACTTTCTTGGCTTTTTAATTACTAAGTACACATTGTAAGGTGTAAAAATGCCACACTGTATTCTCGTTACTGAATCAGAGCATGAGAGAATAAAAGAGCTGAGAGAGGAAGAGACTTCTTCCTATTCAAGAAGTGTGTCTGAACTAGCCTCAGGAAGAGAGAAAACATGGCAACTTAAGCGGAAACT
>JANHFL010002013.1:16805-30556 GCA_032468155.1 Oxyrhabdium leporinum | reverse complement strand
CCTGGCGCCCCCCTCCTCCACGGGCTCCGCCCCAACTGTCGCGCTGCGGCCCCCGCGCCCCACACCGGGTCGCTCGGGGGGGGGGGGGAAGGGAGGCAGAAAAAGCGGCTAACCAACCGAAGCACCCACCCGGCCAGGCAGTTTCAGTCAGTCAGTTCGCCGGGCCGCTTGAAAGCGCTTTTAACGGCTGCAAGAACAAAATCTTATCCCCGCGCTCCAGCCTGCGTCGCTGGCACGGCCGCCTTCGTCGTCGCCTCCACCTCGAGCGCTTCCCCTACAATAGATCCGGCTCAACCAGCAGCAGCCCTTCCGCCCCACCAGGCCCCGGCCCAGGTCGAATGGCAAATGAACAACGGACTGCGCCCACAATGCACTGGGGCGGCAATAGCGGCCGACGCCGCGGGGGAGGGGAGGGGGAGGGAGAAGGCGAAGGAGGGGGTGAGGAGGAGCCCGAACAGCTGGCGAGTGTCAGGTTTTATTGCGCGTCCGCGTCACACCCGCCGGGCGACGTAGCCTCGCCCGGGCTAGGCAGGAGTTTTTAGCCCCTCAAACTTTCGTCCCAAAAGGCTCGGCGCGCTTCCACCCCCCCCCCTCATTTTAAGGAGGCGCTGGCACCCCACCCATCGGAGGCTCACATATGAATCCCCACCCCTTTGACATCATCACCTTCCAGCGCCCAGTAGTGGACATCTTGGGTCCCTCCTCAGTGCAATTCCCTCTCAGGCCACCACGCCTCGTTGGTCAGCTCTTTCGCCCGTCCCGCGCACTTCCGCTACCGGCCCCGGCTCTGCCGAAAGAGGGTCTCCCCCTCCCTCCCGCTAGGTCTTTTACATTCACCCCTCCGAGAAAAAAACCCGACGCTGCCCCCGGCGCGCACTAAGAGCCATCTTTTCTTCGCCGGCGCGCGCAGGCGGGAGCAGTGGCCGGACAGCCCCTTCACCTGAAGCGCACCGGACGGTCCCTCCCACGGCCTCCTAAGGGAGACCCTCGCGTGCCCTTGAGCGCCGGCGGCAACCGGGTTGCGAGCTCGGAAAGGCCGCCCCTGGGCTACGGTGGCGAAGCGCTGGCTGCCTCCGCTGACGAGCAGCAGCGGTGTTCCAGGCCCTAGTAATTACCTGGAAATTGCACTGCCCCGAGTGCCTTTATTTCTGTTCTTGGGAAACAGGGAATTTAAATATAAAGGTCACGCACGTGCTGCTGCTCCGCTGAGCCAAGGCTTTTCTATTGACGCGGCCGTTGCCTCTTTGGCAACGGATAGTAGCGCTGCCTTTCTACAAGTTGCTACTTGAACGGCTTTCGAAACTTGGAATTTTAAAGTTTGCGGTCCGGCGACTTAAAAGGTTGCTAAGCGAGTTGCCGGGAGGCATAGGGATCGGCAAAAGGAGAGCAAGAGAAAGGCGAGAAGCGTTGCAAGCAGCTCCCGCGCAGGCTTGCGAGCGCCTGAAGTCCATTGGAACGAAGGTTCCCTTTAAAAATAAGTCATTTTAAAAGGAATTGGTCGTGCCTCAAGGAGCGGGTAGGACTATAAACCGCCCGCTGCTGTCGTTTCATTGGAACTTCTCAGAATTGTTGCCGACTACTTTCTAAGCTCCCTGCTAAATGTGGGAGCTTTTCAGTAAGTCATCGGGCTTTCTCCAGAGTGTAAATGTGGAGGATCTCTGAATCCTTTATTTTCATTCCTTTCCCCGAGAAGGCGTTTGTTCAATAAAACACACTTATTCATGTGTTTTCACTCTTAAAACTAATTTTAAGGCATTTTCCATGCGTGTGTATACACTATATATAAATACAATTTACATAACTAAAACAATGAATCTTGACAAACGATGACATAATGCTTCAACAACGAAGAAAAAAGCCTCCAACTCATTCATTTTAAAGGAAGCATTACTTCCCATAGGAGAAAGGAATCTCTCTTCCACTGTAATACCCACAACTTATCATTTTTATAAGTAGAATTATCTGCACTTTATCACTATTGGATTATATTTTAATTCTTCGAACTGATTAAATGAAGTTATACTGTCTGTCTTTACATTTTATGGAACTGTCTGTCTTTACATTTTATGGAACGTACTTCATTATTAACAGGATGAGGTGGATATACATTTAGAGTCAGGATGCATGCGTATGCAGGGAGAAATATGGCTCATTTACTTTAATTGGGTTATTTCTATGCAACTAATTCTGATGCATGTTTTCCTGAACTTGAATTTGGTGCATCCCTGAAATCAGTTTTCAAGCTTTGTTTCATAACTTTTTTATTATGATACTGTGGATCTAAACAGACTTTCTATGCTCAATAGCTTCTTGGTTCTCTGGCAAACAAGAAGCATTGAATTCTTATACAGGAACAAAATTGACCATGACCAGAGGGAAAGGATTTTTATGATCCCATAATGCAGCCTTCCACTGTAATATGTCACTATCATTGTATGGACTGCAATAAGTGTCACACTGCCAATTATGATATTGTAGATGATAGATAGGTGTATGCAGATGGATAGATGGATGGATAGATAGTGCAAGTATACTATTAAATTAAAATGACATACTATACATGTTAACTTGAGAACAGTGACTTAAATATATTGATAGAATCGATATTCAGCCAGCTTCAAAGCTGCAGTATGGACTCACCCTAACTGGCAAAAGCAGCAAGGAACAAAGTTGTTTAAAATGAGAGTGGGATTCTGGTTATTTCCCCATTGCTAATACCTAGGTCACTAAAGTGAAGAAATATTTTGACTAATTATGGATTTTAACTTATTACTCAAATATGGACTACATTTGCATATATTGGCATATACACATATTCTGAAAAAACACATGTTTCATTTTGTTCACATGTAAAATATCTCAGACATTTTAAATATACCCAATGTTTGTCAAGCTTTTAAAATGTTTTGTTTAGCATTCTACAGGATATAATATAAAACACTAAGGTTAGAGTGATATTGTCTGCTATAGAGAATATATGGTCACATTTTTCCTTTTAGCATAGATTTCTGTTGTATATTATCTAACTGGTGATTTAAAATGTAATCGCAAGCCAATCATTTAAAGTCGGCTGATCCTGATTAACTATAGCTTGACAGCCCATTAATTATATTGGAATGTTAGGCCTCCGATACAATGGTCTTTCAAATGTAAACATTCCTTTTTCTTTACTCATAATGTTCAGTAAAAAGATCCATTGACTTAATCTGCAAAACATGTCTTTCTAGTTAGATTCCTCATCTGGATTCTAGCTAGGTACTAAAACTCCAAGTTGCTAGTTTAAACAGGAACATTTGGATCATTATTTTGTACCAAATTGTACTTTGGGGATTAAAATGTCAGTCTAATAATGATTTAAAGTTTAAAAAAATGCTTATGTTGGCTAGATAAGTTCATAACAGGAAGATTTGAACCCGGAACTTTGCTATTCATACTGTACATCTTACTCACTGGTTAAGTCTACTTAATATACATTTAGAATTTCTAAGACTGGCAGATACCTCTCTGCAACATTTGGGGAATCAGTTTTTTGGCAATTATGGAAATATACTTTTGAAGTGGGAAAATATACCCTATTAATAGCCATGTTTTTTTTCTCACTTCAATTTCATTTCAGTTACAATTTTTACAAAAATGTACTATCTAAAATTTGATGTAATTTAGAGAAAAATTAGACAAGTAGGAATATTAATTAGTGTGTTATGTGAACACAGCTTTCCTGGAAAAGGAATACCAGAGAATAGATTCTATTTTTCCTGGCTTATCACCTGTCTTACTTCAGTGATGATGTAAAGTTTTAAGTATTTTTATACGTGACTGAATGCTAATTGGGTTTGCATATGGCACAAGGCCGGGTGGGTAACTAATATGCTAAAAGACCCATTTAAAATTATCAGAAGAGTGGGTTGAAATTAAATCAAATTTAACAGAAACAAATGCAGACTTCTTTAGGAAACAAAAATCAGCATGCATATGTGTAGAGAGGAAGGTACTGCTTATGAAAAAGACTTTGGATTAGCAATTGATTATAAGCGGAATAAGAACCACTTTGGTGTAATGGTTAAAGGCATCAAGTTAGAAACCAGGTGACTGAGTTCTAGTCCTGCTTTAGGCATTAAGCCAGCTAGGTGATTTTGGGCCACTCATTCTCTCTCAGCCTTAGAAAAGAGGCAATGGCAAATCACTTCTGAAAAATATTACCAACAAAACTGCTGTTTCCTGTCATTCCAGAGTTCATATCATGGAATAAACATTTAAAGTTACAGGAAGGCAGATTCCAGATGGATTTTTAAAAAAAGGAACAATGAGAGCAATGCATCATTAGAACTAACAGTGGCTCATTTCATCAGATAGATAGAGCATTCCCTTGAGAAAAAATCCATAAAAACATTTTTTTTATAATGGGCTGGGATTGAAGGAAGTGGAGGAAAAAGTAGATGCAAAATACAAATTACTTGCAGATAGTGGTAATTAATGGCACAATGTTTATGCATAACTATTTAAATACAATCACAGATTATGTTGTGATTAATGTTCTTACATTAATTGACACGTAGGTTGGTTTGGTCCTGACATTAAATTGAAATGTGATTAGCAGATTGTACACTAACCCATTGTTACTTAACATGTTTTACAAACCCAATCAATTGGTTTATTAATTAAACCATAAGCAAGCAAGCATGGCATAATGTGATGTGTAAACTAAGTGACAAAGTAATAAAACTTGTTCTTTAATCTGTGAAAAACTGATCAATCTCACAATAATTTGCATCTTGAATTCTAGCTAAAACTAGTTTAGAGTGAGTGAAACTGATTTTGTCCTTTGGGTAGCCCTTGGACTACATTGGTTTTAAACCACATAGAACTTCAGGGATGATGATGGCACCTTGAATTGTTCTTGGAAGCAAACCAGAAATTGCAATTGCTGAAAGACTGGGAGGTGTGAACTGCTACATCTGAATCTGATTACAGAAAGAAAAAGAATTGGATTAGAATCCCTCAGTTATATTGTAAGATGGTTGCTGCGGATGTCTCTGAAGGCTAATGTCAGAACCACATCAGAGTACTTCACTCTGAGCTTTAAATGCATTCATGTGTTGCTCCAGGCAGTGACTTGGAAGGTTACTAGGCCCCATTTCATTACCTGTCTTGCTCTCTTAACTGAAATTGCTCTTCCATTCACTTTTTAGGCTTACTTAGCATTCTCCAGTCACTGTGGGTAACAATACCCAACTAACATGGATTGATCTTGAAAAAAACAAAGCAAGTTTTGACTTGTTTAAAACTTGAATAAAAGGCTACCAGGAAATTCAATTGATGTACAAATAGAGAAATAAAAAAGATGGAAGGAGAGACTGGCAAACGACCCCCCTATTGTGTTCTCCTTAATCCATCATGGCCTTAGGTCATAGAATTATTCAAGTTCATCTTGAAAGACATTTACTTTGTATGTGTTTGAGACAATGGAATAATTGAAGGGGTTTAAGGTGGGAATCAAAGGTCTCTTTTCAACAAAGCGGAAGCAGCATGGAATCTTAGACCATATCTCTTTGAATTACTTATAACAGCTACCACTAATGAAAATAAATAAATGACAGCCACAGTGGAGCTCCTTCTATATATATTGGCATATAAAATTACCTTATTTTGCATAATATTAGACCTATAGTTGTCCTAGAGAATAATGAAGACTCGGCTACACAGGCAGATAATTGATTATAACATAAATACAGACCTAAGGTGTATTTCAAGGGAGGAGTATAATATAGGTCTGAGTATCCTTATTTACATGTAGGCTGCAAAATGCAGACCATCATTGGATGCAGCAAAATGATAGCATTTTGGCTATATCTTTGGTATCATCCAGTGATTTTTGTAGGTCATGTGTATGCCTAATCCATATGAAAAAAATGATGCATGGTAATGCATTAGATACATTAAACTCAATCCTATTAGACCTTTAATTCAATGGAATGCTACGTTTTTCTGTTTAATGAAGACTTCCCTTTCTGTATGTTAGTAATACCTTTTATATAAACAACTAAGTGTTCTCCAAAGGCTCTTAGCGTTAATTTTCTTATCTATAGTGTGCCTACTTGGGATTTCATTAAATAAACAAAAATAATCCAAGCTATGTTTAAATATATTTTGATATCTACTGATTCCTAGAAAAGGCTTTTCAAAAATGCTTGTTAAATGCCAATGTTAATGCCTAATATGCTATGAAAGGTTCTGGTATATCACATTTTTTACCAGATTTTCCTTTTTCATTGTAGCTCACTTCATTTCTCCCTGAAAAATTGGTATAAAGACTTGCACATTAATAAACTCATGTTTAAAATCATACTTTGACAAAGCCACAGGTGATTGGATTCATACACCTGGCTAAATTTAAATCAAGTAAAACTTTAAGATTCCTTTGAGTCAGTTTTTGACTCCTGGTAACTGCCAGGACTAGTTCTTGCAGTTTTCTTGGCAAGGTTCTTTGAAAGGGGTTTGCCACTGACTGCTTCTTAGAGCTAAGAGAAAGTGATCAGCCCAAGATTCCCCAAGCTGATTACATGCCCAAGGCAGAAGTAGAACTCATGGTCATCTGGTTTACAACTTGATGCCTTAATCAGTACACCAACCTGGCTCTCAAAATTACATAACACATTATAAAGTAATATTTGTTATACTAATTGCTGAAGTAGTAATAGACCAATCCAAACATTCTATGAAAATGAGAGGCTATTCTATATATTCCTTTGAACTCAGTGGTATATTCACTCATGAACAGGGTTGCCCCAAAGCCTTTTCGCATTTGGGGCTGGTGTAGTCAGATAGAAGAAGGATTTCTTAACATACTTTCCAGAATAGGCTAGGTTCTAATGTGGCAGGGAGTGGTTAGACAGATATAATGAAGTAGACAAACTGATAAATGCAACAGAGGAATGAGGGCTGGAAGTTTAATACAGTGATCTATGTTCCTGCGCAGAAGCAAATGTTATTGAATTCAGAAGGAATGCCATTTTAAAGATTTTTTTTTTCTTTTCCCTTTTTTAAATTGTGGCACTGCAGGTTCTCTAATCTCAATGACACCATTGTTCATGCTGGCTTGTCATGATGGGAATTGTAATCCAACTCCTTTGACTGCTTAGAGCACTACATTAAGTCAAATGGACAGTAAAGCAGAAGAAAGATTGTTTCTAACTTCAGTTTTCAAAAAGGATGGGCTGCAGAACAATCACCTGGATCAGCAGGAAAGTCTGTTCTCTCAAACTGTTTTGTTGGCTTTTTTAAAAAAATTAAAAGATCACCAAGTGCCATTGTCATTACAGAAAGAAAAGTACAGATTGTCATGAATAGACACTGTTCCATGATACTGGTGCAAAATGTCTCATGGAAAATATAGAAAAAGAAGACATCTATTGTTAATGGTAACTATCAAAACACACACAGACACACAGTTCTGCCAATAGAAATAAGATAGTGAATGTAAAGAAAATCATACATATATGTTCACTGTACATTTTTTTTGTATTTGGGCACATCTGCTTGGATTTTTCTTTGTTAAAAATGAATGAATATTGTTTCAGATTAGCTCTAGTGCCCCATCTGCAGATGAGTAGTAATATTACTTACAAAGATACTGAAGGTTTTTTCTTTTTAATAACAAACCTTTTTGTGGGCTTGGACCTATCTGTTCCTCATCATTCAGTATTTGTTTATTCAAGCTGAGCTTTTCAGTTGTGACATTTCGTCATTTTTATCTTTGGATGGCACTTCCACCTCATTTCATTTTTTAATTTGATTCATTCACATTTCTGAAAAATATTAATTATACTCCATCAACTAACAAACATTGGTTAAAAAAGTGCAGCAAGTAAAAAAAAATAGGGTTTTTTAATGGAAAGCTATAACAAATTCCTCCTTCCTCCTCAAATGTATGATTAATACAAAACGTTATTGTAAAAGTCTTTTTTTCATTTTTAATCATTGATCTATAATTATAAATAGAGAGTTGATGAAGTTTTCAAAGAAAAGTGAAATATTCTGGATTATTAAATAAAAAAAATATGAACCATTTTGGTGTACTGGTTAAGGCACCAGACTAGAAACCAGGAGACTGTGAATTCTAGTTCCACCTTAGACATGAAAGCCGGATGGGTGACCTTGGGCCAGTCATACTCTCTCTCAATCCATCTCACCTCACAGGGTTATTGTAGGGGGAAACAGGAGGAGGAAGGAGTATTAAGTATGTTTGCTGCCTTGAGTTATTTATAAAAACAACAAAAATGGGATAATTTTTTTAAAAAACAGGAAAGGATATATCCAAACTAATTAAATTAGCATGGAATGGTACATATATTTCAGGATAAGCAAGCAGAAAATTATTTATATTGAGGCCTATATATCTTAACTTCAGAGGGCTAAGTTTTGATGGCTAACTAAAAAGGATTATGATAGTTCTAGTATTTATTTTACTGAAAGTTTCAACTTGCTATTCTACAGCTTTGGGTAGAATCAAAGGTGAATTCCATCAAGCTTTGAATCAGTCTTGAATCCTTCCTGGCAACTATATGGACAAGTTCATGCAGTTTTCTTAGCAACAGTTTTGGAACTAGTCTGCCTTTTTCCTGGAATGACAAAGAACTACTGTCCCAAAGTCACTTGGCTGGTTTGTGCCTAAGGCAAGGTTAGAACTCAGTTTCCTGGTTTCTAGCTCAGAGCCTTTAACTACTAAATGAAACTGTGTTGTGATTGTATTTGGAATTCATTGTATCCTTTTGGTTGCCTCATTTAAAAAAACAATATTGTAGAATTGAAAATGAGTACAGAAAATGATATTATTTCACATCTAAAGCAGTGAGTAGAAATAACAAGATTTTGGAGATTTTAGGGCTTCAAGCTGCAAGTTCTGGGCTGCAAAAATTCACATGACCATCACAAGGAGGCAATATTTGTTTATATCACCTTTCTACTGGTAGTGGTAGTCTGGATTTTTGTAGCACAAATTGCATTAAGGTTGCGGATGTGGATGCGTTTCACACTAAAAAAGGCTTGTAAGAACTATGATAGTTAATGCATTGTGGTCATCCCAAGAAACAGAACCACAATAGATTCAGGACAAAGGTTTTTCACAGAACACTATGTTGTGGATTTTTAAAATGATGATATAACAGCCCTGCTTTCATACCATATTTATTCATGGTTGGATTCACACAACCTAGCTAAAATGTGGCTGTCTACTTTGCAGTCAGGATGAGATACAGACACAGTCTCAGTGGTGACTACCAAATTTGATGGCTTTATAAAGGAATAAAATCAGATCAATTCAATTCCAGATGACGGAAAAGATGGTATCCCTTTCTATTCCTTATATAGAAATCGATCATAATGAATGCTGAATGTTATTTCTGTATTGGAGAAGAACAGTATCCTCCACTATATCTCAATAAAGCAAATCAGAATTTAAAAACCGTGCTAAAATTACTTTCTATATGTAAGTGACATAACAATATGTGTCCATCAAACTAGCATTCGTACAGAAAGGTTTACAGGTAGTCCTTGACTTAGAACAATTAATTTAGTGATCGTTCAAAGTTAGAATGGCACTGAAAAAAGTAAAATGACAGTTTTTCACACTTATGACTGCTGTAGCATCCCCATGGCCATGTGATCAAAATTCAGATGCTTGACAACTGATTCATATTTATGATGGTCGTAGTGTCCCAAGGTCATGTAATTCCCTTTTGCAAACTTCTGACAAGCAAAGTCAATGGAAGAGCCAGATTCACTTAACAACTGTGTTACTAACTTAACAACTGCAGTGATTCACTTAACTACTGTGGCAAGAAAGGTCATAAAACAGAGCAAAATTCACTTAACAAATGTCTAACTTAGAAACATAAATTTTGGGCTCAATTGTGGTCATAAGTCGAGAACTACCTGTATTTCATTCTCTTTCTTTCTCCCTGTTTAAAAAAAGAGCACTTTCAGGAAGGGTTGTTTGAACAGGTCAGCCTAATGGTGACTGAAGCAGGAAAAAGTTCCAAACTGATTAATTAAACTTGCCTTGCTATTTTATAGATATAAGTGACATAGAATGATCAAATCTATGAAGAAGTCGAAACATTCCACAACTGAATGAATAGCTCCTATATGCATAAAAATGCTTTTGTAGCTCTGTATATTAAGCTAAATAAATAAATAGAATATAACAGGATTTTTGTGGCATTTATTAAAAGTATACTTCTTCCCTATGCATTTTCGTATCCATCAGTTCTATATTTTAGTTAACAAAGGTCATTGACTTTTCAAACAGATCTGGAGGACTGCGATTAACCTTTAATTCCAAATGTTATTTCCTGTAGCTTTGCTTCTGTATGGTAAATTGAGCTATAGTTGTGTAATTAGATTAAGATATGCACAAAAAACTGAATTATGAACTACACATGCTGGGTTTGCACCAATTGTTAGGCTAAAATATGGTAAGGGGGGAGTTCTACGTTCACACATCTTAAAGTTGCCAACGTTGGTCTAGTTTGTGTGAAGACAGCTGTTTGGTGTAGACACCAGGCTAGAAAACAGGAGATGGTGTATTCTAGTTCCACATTAAGCACAAAACCAGTTGGGTGACCTTGGGCCAATTGCTCTGTCCCAGCCCTAGCAAGCAGCAATAGCAAACCACTCTGAAATCTTGCCAAGAAAACTGCAGGGACCTTTCTAGGCAGTTGACAAGAGTCAAGAGTGACTTGATGGCACAATAGATAGAGCAATAGAGAATACCCAATGAACCTCTTCTCATACAAGATTCTAGATTTCCTTTTTGCTTTAGAGAATCCTTTATCTTCTCAGCCTTCTGTGCCTTTTAGATATGATTTTATGCCCATGTTCATTTCTTTCTTGCACATAAGAAAGATCTGATTTATTACTTATCTGTTTGTTTCTTTTCTCTAAGTCTCCAATTCTCCAATTTTATTCTTAAAATATAGCTATTTTATGAAGTAGCTGTGAGGTAGAATAAGAATAATAGACTGATTCAGTGAATTATTCAAATGCAAATTCGAATCTGAAACTTCCAAGTTAACATTATAATCATTAAACATTTTTCTCAAATTCATCATCTTCCAGATGTATGGACTTCAGTCTTGAAGCTAAAGCCAACCTTACTTTAAACCAGAAATTTTACTTACTATGGAGAATATAAATGACTCAAAAAGCAAACTGGTGACCTGGAAAACAAACTTAGATTAAGAAATGTGTCAATAGGCAAAGGAAAGGAACACAGAGAGGAAAATACAAAGATACTCTTGTCACACTGGATTATGACAAACAGGGAGGTGAGATGAAAACGTTTAGTTCTTTCTTTGTGATGGGTATAAATCTGCGAGAAGGACATCAGGCAATCCAAATATAAAGATTCTCGGTTTGCTTTTACCCCACATAAATTCTATTGACATTTATTCATTTATCACGTTTTTGAATCTCTATCTTCTTCAGAGAATGATTCTGGGTAGTGTACAATAAAATGTTAAAACATAAGAATTAAAAATTATTATTTTTAATTTAAAATTTTAAAAAATAGAATTTAGAATTCAAAAGTAGGCAAAGATGAGTTAACCTTGTTAAAAATTAGTTTAAAAGGTGATGGGAGGGCTCTCAGAGTACCAACTAGCCTCACATGAGGTTATACAGCCAGAAGGCCAGGAGAGTGTGAGCCTGCCTCACCTCTGGGAGGGAGAATATTCTACAGGTGATGGCAGAGAAAGCTCTATTCCTAGACCTGGCCAGTCAAAATTCTTTTAACTAATGGAATCTGCAACATAACTTCCTTGCCTGACTGGGTAGGATGGGCTAATGTAGTGGGCCAAAGACAGTTCCATAGCTTGGCCCCAGGCCATGTATGGCTTTATAGGTCACAACCAACACCTTGAATTGGATCCAGAACAAACCAGTACCCAACACAATTTGCAGAGCAAATATGTTACATGCACCCTTTTATGGGCTCCCAGAATTGCTTGCATGGCTGCATTCTGCGCCAGCTGAAGCTTCCAGATACTTTTCAAGGGTAGCCCCAGGTCTCCCTCAGTCGGTCCCAAAGGGTACCATGGTCAATGATAACGAAAGCTGCCAAGAAGTCAAGAACAAAGAAGGATGGATGCATTACTTTCATCCCACTCCTGCCAAAGATCATCCATGAGTGCTACCGATGCTGTTTTAGTCCCATAACCTGGTCTGAACTGAAAGAGTCCAGATAATCCTTTTCCTCTAGGATCATCTGCAGTTGAATACCACCACCTTCTCAACCACCTTCCCTAAAAGTAGGAGTTGGGAAACTAGATGAAAGTTATCCAGAATGGTAGGGACCAGCAATGTCTTCCTCAGTAGGAGGCACACACCAGCACTTCTTTGAAAGGAGTCAGAAACAATCCCTCCAGAAAGGATAAATACACCTTCACTTGGACTCAGTCACATCAACCTCCTCAGGGGCATTAACTAACCAAGAGGGGCATGAATTTAATACACAGTTGTTTATATTTCATAGGACCCTCAGAATCAATTCCTCAGAATCAAAGTATTCCCAGATAACTGGATAAATCCATTCATCAGGCACCTCTGTATGACTTGCACCATACTTGGTGTCCAATTAGGAACAAATCTGAGCGATTTTATCCTTTTAATGCACAGAAAATTCCTTCACAAGACCCTGTAGATGGGCCTCCAGGCTTCCCTTTCCAGGGACAGTCTTGGTTGACTCTAAACAGGGCAGCTGGATAGAATTCTGTGGATGTAATATGTGTGCAGAAGTATTGACACTTTGCCACTCTTACCTCCATGAGGTAAACTTTAATAGGGGCCTTAATTCATGTTTGATCGAGTTTGTTATTTTCCTCCAGCAGCACTCTAAATATCCCTTAATCCTTCTCAGCTCCCTCAACTCCTCTATACACCATGGGGAGTAATTGGAGTGGTAGGCTGAGAGAGGTCACATAAGCATGATCCTGTCTAAGATTCCAGCTGAGTCCCTCTTCTAGACAGCTGCCAGAGTCTCTGCAGAACTTTGTAGCAAATCAGCAGGTATTTCCCCCAGCTCCCTTTTTTCCATATTGACTTTATCTGGATAGTTTAATGGGGCAAAAGTCCCAAACTCAATACATAGCTGTTAGTTTTGTATATACAGTTTAAAATGATCACTATTTTCATATTTCATAAATACAAAGCTATGTAACTTAAAGCAGCATAATTTTCAGTATATTATAGCCTAGAATTGCATTCCTAGAAAATGTTCCAGACCCTCACTGGTCATACTTGGTTTCTATTCAACATTCTCTTAAGGGGGAGATAATTTCTGATAGAAAATATCTTTGATTCCTGTCTACCTTGTTATAGAAAAAAACCCCTGTCTGACCTGGCCGGTGAATTCAGATATTTTTAAGCACTACTATAGATATTTTGAGCAAAACTAATCTTGACTGAATTCAATGGGCTAGTGATTCTAGAAAAGTGATTCAGCAGGGCCCAAATAAATAATCCTTTCAATAATCTTGGAGCGTGAGGAAAGGTGTGAAAAGGGATTTGTAACAGCATATATTCTGTGGGCCAGAAGGTCCCATCCATGTTGTCCATTATATAAGTTCAGCCAGTAAGCTTGAGTAAAATCATGCTGAGTTTAATGGTTAAGATACTGAACCGAGAGAAAGGGCACCCAGACCGGTCATAGGATTCCTATTATAGTTGGGAGGGGTAGACATGGCGGAGGTGGAGGG
>JANHFL010002013.1:0-16705 GCA_032468155.1 Oxyrhabdium leporinum | reverse complement strand
TGTTTTTATACTTGCTGTGAACCGCCCCGAGTCTGCGGAATAGGGGCGGTATACAAATCGAATAATAAATAAATAAATAAAAACTTGGACCTGGAAATTCAAGTCTTCATTCAACTGTAAACTTCACTGGGTGATTTATCTCACACTTTTTTTTGGTAGAAATGAAATTACATAATATCCCAGATTTAACTATTGTTAATGAGAAGGTACAGTCTAGACAGTGAACATTGCAGTACTTGGAGACAGCAGAGCAGAAGAAAAAGAACTGGAGAAAATCACAAAATACAAAGATCTGCAAATAGAAGCAGTACAATTGTGATAAAAGAAAGCAAAGATAGTACCAATAGTAACAGGCACCTTGGAAGCAATCCCAAAACAACTGGGGCATCCCTTGAACACCATTAGCATTGACAACATGATCGCCAGTTAATTGTAAACGGCAGCTTTACTTGGAACAGTTTACATCCTTTGATGATACCTTTAACACCATCAAACATCACCTGCCTATCCCAGGTCCTTGGGAAGGACTTGATAAGTGGATAAAAATGCCAAATCCAATCTAAACATTTGACTGACTGAGTGGCCAACCATAGTAGTTGCTACCCTATGCTCTCAATAGAAGAATAAATGCATGAGTGAATGAACATGTGGATCACTGAATGAATGAGAAAGATCTGAAAAACTACCAAACCTCAAGCAGCCTGAACATGTTTAAGGCACAGAACACTGATACACTGTGATGGAGGGAGACAGCAAGGAGCGTAAGGGAGACAGAATACAGTATGCTGATAGAGTGCAACATAGTTTTACTGCATTGGCACATTTTCTTGTAGGCCATATGATGGATATACCTATGCTAGTAAGGAAGAACATTCCAGTCACACATGCCTACAACCTGAGTGTTCATTTATCATATATATGTGAAGATGGGCTGCTCAGTGCATGATTGATTTTGAGATGCAGCCATTAAATTTCCAGCTGTAGATTAAATGCTTTTTGGTTATATGATGGGCTATTCAGTATGTGTTTCAGTCATTAAAAGCATGCATAATCTACCCCTTAGCAAAATCTAGCCTTTAGCATATGGCTAATATAAATCATTGCATGGAATGATTCAGAGAGAGCCTGGATGGAACATATCACTTCACTTCTATGCAGTGGCTCCTACAGAACATTAGCTACAAAAAGCTGTTTACGTATGAGTTGTATGAATAGCCAAGGTAAGACATAGTAAAATATAATACAAAAGAGCTGCATGCATACTTTGTGACTGCTATAATAATTTGCTCTGAGGGCTTTTAAAGAGTTAAAAGTCGAGGACTAAAAAGAGCCCTAGAAATTTTATGACCCCATAGCAAGTTGAAATCCTTAGTAGTAGAACAGGTTTTGCTTATACATTCAACCCTAAAGGCTATGCTGCTTTCTGCCATGCAATTGTTAACTTTCTGGCAATGTTTCACCTGACCTTCTAACGCTGATAGATATCAAAGGCTCAGGTTCTTTTGTTAAACAAGAAATTACTCCCTTACATTTCTAAGTGTTATTTCTGAACAGGCCAAATGTATTTTAAATTTGAAGTGGATACATTAGAGACAGTCAGTATTCTATGGATGAAATATGAGAGCTAATAGTATTTACTCATAAAGAGTTGAGAGGCAACAGCTGCATAAAACCAAACCTGAATAGAACTGAATAGAATTTTACACCTAAACATTTCTTGGAAGAAAGTATTATTTTCAATCCAGGAGGAGGAGGAGGAGGAGACTATTGCTTTTAAACAAATTGTTTCCCATTATTTCTGAACTGAAGAGAACTGTGATTTATATAAAGCTACTCAGTTGAACAGTCTCTGACTTCAAATCCTGCTTTGCTGGGCAAGACTTGAACATCCACAAACACAGCAGGGAACTCGGCTTTTCTGAAAAGCTCACTGCCTCTTTCTTTAAGGCAGGACAGAAGGATCATTTTGCAGCCATGAGCTGCATGATTTTTGTCTTTGAACAGGAGGAGTCTTCTGGCTGCTAAGGACCACAAGTGGGCTTGGCAGGCTGGAGGGAGCAGGACTTCTCAGGAGAAAGCGGGATGAAATCCTTCAGTCCATTTTGTGTGTGTATGTATTTTGGAGTTCAGAAGGCAAGTTTGGGACAAAATAACTATGTTAAACCTAGCTGGGCTTAATAAATATTGGTCTTTCCAATAGGTGGGATGGCCCTAAGAGCTCCAGGAGCAACAGAAATGAGGGAGGAGACTGTATGGAATCACTAGGTCTAAATTACCTCTACTCTAGTGTATGCCAGAACAGAGGAAGTATATAAAACCAAGACTTCCAGTACCCTGGTTATGTTGGTAATTTCAACCATGATTTGTCATTCCTCTGAAACAGCTTTCTCAAATATCATATGGAAACCTCCAAAGCTATTTTGTTCCAAGAGGCAAGTACAAAAAGTGCTGGATAGTAACAACAAAAAGGAAAAGCAATAAATATAGCAGACAACAAAGAAAAAAAAGAAAAGGTTAAACATATCATTTTCTTTATTAAAGTCAAGATTTGTACTCAGTTCTTTTTGGTAGAGTTGTTATGTATGGCTATGGGATAATCATAGAACTTCCAAACAACTACCTATTCTATCCCATTAATTCCACCTGTTACACTACAAAACAGATACGTTTCGCCATTGTCTTTCACAATTGTTAATAGTATAAAATGGTCACAGGCAATGCTCTTAAGCACAGGGAAATAATTGCATTATTTAACTATTCTTTGGGTCTGTACTCAAAACTCTACAACTCTTCGATCAGTACGTGCTGATGTTCAGGTCTATTAGAACAGTGTGACCAAACTTAGTTTGCACTGGTTTCTGTAAGTGAAGATTATATATGCTGAAGCAACGGTAGAAAAGAGAGGGGGAATTAATTCTGATTTCTTTCTATGCATCTGGCTTTGAAATGAGCCTTCTCCACACATGGTTATTCTCTTATGTAAACAAACACCCTCCCCCCCCCACCCCAAGCAAAGAGCAAGGCAGTATTAGCTGATTGAGTCAGGTGATCTCTGCTGCTCAATTATGTTACCTATGATTTCATCAAGGAGAGAGGTTTCATGCAGGTTTCTCATTCTCCCTTCTAGTTTGCCGCCTCCTACCACTCTTCTGGATATTAGAATATTGATGCCGCATGTAGATGCTTATGTAGCTCAGCTTTATATTTAGCAAAGAATTGAGGGTCTTACAGTGGCAGTCCAAAGAGTTTATGTGTCCCAAGACATTATAAACAGAATTATTTGCAAATGAGCAGATTTAAAATTAGCAATTTCAAATAATGATCCCAAATTCCACCAATTTTTGTGTTCAAGTTTCCCATTTTATCACATTCCACAGCCTGAGGTGCTCCTTTAGCTAAATTTCTTGATAATTAATGCATCAATAGAAAGCCTCTCTATGAGACAGCCATCTCTTCCAGTTGTTTTGAATGTGTAAGTGGGAAAATGTATTTTGATAAGCAACTGAGCTAAGGCTTCAGCCATCATGTCCCAAGTTCCTCAAATCACAAGAGTTTTATCAAATGCAACTTTGAATTTTGACTTGGATGATGTCCTGGCCATGTGATAGCAGTTTTCTAAATGTTTAACCAGTTCTATATGTTCACAGATATACACCCATCAAATCTATTTGCCCATGCAGGGAAAGTCCTGATGAGATCACAATCCTAGCTTTAAATACACAGAGCCCTGCATGTTTTATTAGACATCCTGGCCCAAACAAGGGATTAGTACTAGAAACAATAGAAATTGCTATTATTTAAAGTATTTAGCAGTTACACTTTGAATATATCTTACATAAATAATTTCCTTTATAGCATGGACAATTAAAAAATGTACTGATAAAACAATATGATCCAGTCATTTTAGCAGAGCTACATGAAGTGGTTGGAAATTTAAAAGATGTTATATTTGAAATAATTGTTTATTCCATATTATATTATAGTTAACAATCAGTATATTCAATTTTTCAAAAACTATAGGACCCAGTTTATTGGATTCCTGAAAATTTTTATTTAAACTTCTGTTGGTATCTTCAGGGTGTACTATCAAAATTTGCAATTATGTCCAATACCTTTTATATGTGTATGCAACACATAAAGATATTTACAGGATCTATAAGCTCTGCACCTTTCATATGTGCATAAGTATCAATATATGTTCAAAAGGTTTGAGGTTGTGTTGTGTTGTGAAAGTGTGATGCTGCCTTCATTATTTTCCTCCCTTTGATTCCCCCATATAGAAGGAAGGCAATTTGGTAATTGTTTCTTTTTAATGAGGCAAAATATTATACTAGTTTTTTAGTTATGTGAAATTACATGGGTGGGGGGAACCACAAGTAAGTGGTTAATTGAAATCTAAGGATATAATTGGCGATAGAATCAAGGTGAAGGATCATATTTTAGATTAATCAACTGCCTTGGTTTCAAAGGCTCATTTCCCAGTATAATTTAATACAGAATGATATATGGTGTTCTACAATTATGATATCATGGCATGAAATAATAGAAAGAGTACCTTTAAAAAAATAAAGGGAACAAAGTGTTTTTAAAAGACCGGACATAACAAAGAAAAAAAAAGGCATGTCTTGTCTTCTTGTTGCTTACTTGGCATTCCCCCTCCCCACTTGTCTGTTGATATGCTATTTATTGAACTGTTATCAGTACCCTGAAATACAATTAGGCAGGTTATATGCTTCCTGAATGCCTCTTGGCTGCAGCTATTTTGCCTTTCCAGCTTCCCCCGTTTTTTTCTCTCCCTCAGCTTACTACAAAGAGTTTTTTTAAAAAAGACAGTTGCTTCTTATGAAAAGCTACATGAGCATAATAAATTAAGATGTCTGAAGCCAAACAAAGAGACCAACTTGAACTCTGACACAGCAGCTTGTAAAAAATAAGGCAAATTTAAAATGACCAAGGGTCAATATGGTATGCATAGTAAAATAGAGATAGGGTCAAATATGACTTTAATGATGTTTGCTGAATGACTTTAAGGCTTAGAGGGTTGTTTTGAGTACTGTGTAAAAAATAAATTATAGCAAAACTAAATTTTCACATTACACTATATAGTGCATTGTTTGGTCAAGCTTTGTTCTATCATAAATTACGATTTACAAGCCACAGTAATTGAGTTTACATGAAACCAAATATATAGACAGTGAATGTTATCTACACTCCTTAGAGCTAGGCTGAGATAAAAATAAATACCATTATCAATGGGAAATTCTCAATTCTCATTATTCTATTAGATTCCTTGGTTATGTTTCCATGACAGTGAACTACAAATGCTAACCTATGGGTAAACCTTTATCTGCAGTTACATTAAGATGCAGTTTATTGTGTGAGACCAGAAAATTGGATTGAGTAAACTGTAATTCTAATTAATCACCATGTTGGTTTACATCCATTCCTCACTAAGTATCCAGTTGCAGATTTTTTTAAAAATGGAGAAAGATCTCAACCAAGTCTTTGTTACTTTGGCAAACTTTTAACACCAAAACCAGTGAGGAAGCCATTATAACCTTTGTGGTTCAGCATGACTCCATAGCCATCTCAATTGGTAGGGTTATTCCAGAGCCTAGAAATAAATAATGTCAAGAAGCAAGCTATGCTTCAAAGTATAGTTCTGAAAAATTTTGCAATCACAAGGATGGGACAGTTGTTTAAATAATGAAATGATCGTAATTCTAATCCAGGAACGGATCTTAGAAAGTCACCTTAATACTTAGATGCAAGATTTCCTTGGAAATCCAGCAATGGAGGCTAAACTGGAAATCAAAAGATGTACTGGAAGAAGACAGTGGTAAACTACTTTTGCACTATAGGTAAGACTTCAGGGAGGCTATACCTTTGCAATTATCAGCTGATTAGCTTAAGAGTTGGGTTTGTAAAGGCATTCATGGAAAATCAGGTTATTTTAAACCAAAAGATATAGGAGATTTTTCACAATCAATGATTTCAATCAGCAATGAAAAGCAGCATGGAGACAGAGATAATAAGCCATTGTACCTCAAAGAATCAGTAATTTATTAACAAGGAATTCTATGTACACAGCTATTAAAGTGAGAATTTCTTAATAGCCTAAAGAAATTAACTTCTTATTTTTACTTCCGAATACTAGTGTACGGTAGTAAAATGCACAATTATCCAGCAAGTGGCACCAAATACCCACAATATTAAACCTGTGCAGCAGGTATACATATAGTATCTTTAATGTATTGTTTAATACCATTTCAGGGAATTTTTTAAATTAAGTTAAGCAGGTCAGAGATTGAACGGAAAAATGATGATAGTTTAGAATGCTGAAGACAAACTTGTTTTATGATTGAAAGAGAAAGTATAAACGACTTTTCATAATTACAGCATAATCTTTTAAGGATATGGATTATTTCAGTAAATGAACATTTAAAATAAAATGAAGCTAATTTAATTCTAATTATTCCAAACAACTTTGCAGTGGTATAATTAGGATTCTTAGGTTGGTTGAAGACAGCAGGTGAATGTTGCAGATAGTATTGATAGGAAGAATATACAATAAGTAAGTACAATGATTGGTTCATTTCTAGGATGATACAGACCCATCATTCTGTTCTTCCAAAAGTGAACATTTAACTCATTCTGATTATAGGATAAATGTTTTTCAAGCTCAATTATCCAGATAAAGATTCTGATGTATCTTAGGTGAAGATAGTTCAATCATTTCTACAAGATAAATTGCTGCCATAGGAATCCAGAAGATGGCACTAAAGAGAAAACTCTTAAGAAATGGTAATACTGTACAATAAAAACTGCTGTAGTGCACAATATTTCATTCTGCAAAATTGATGGTTCAAATTTACCAACCATATGCTTTATTTAAAAAAAGATATTTACTTATTTATGAAATTTATATGCTACTCATCTCACTGACAAGGCAATTTTTACAAATACATAAGAATTCTTGCTTGAAATAAGCATTTTGGAGCTGCTTTGATAATTATTTATACATATTTTAAAACTTCATATCTGACATAACGCTATTTGCAAAGGATACGCAAATTGAGAACTCTCACTTAATTATTTTGCATTGCAGAAGAATGAAAATGCCAGGATACCCCATTATTGCTTGCAAGGATTTCAAGTCTGTGCAGTTTCTTCTATCAAGACTAAAGAAGAATTCCTTTACAGAGCATGATCATTGTATAAATGGGGTACTCTCACGCTGGATCAGACTATCTCACAAGTGTGGAGTTTCAAAAAGACACAAGTATTCCCCTGGCCAATGATTGGAAACATTATTTGACATTTCTTTTTCAAGCTTCAATGGCAAGAAAGGCAGAGGCTGTAATTGTTTCTGTTCAGTTTTGATTTAGAATAATATGTAAACCTAGCCATTGTGGCTTAGCTTTTTAAAAGAAATATAACCACAACAAATTGCTTTAGAATTAGAGATGCATAAATCAGAACACTTTGAATTTGTCAAGCAACTGGGTTAAAAAGATTGTCTTAAGATGATGTATAAGCCCAGCAATTATGTTTACATATTGCATTGCTATATCTTAATTATGACCGCTTAAATATGCCACTTTTAGCTTCTTTACACAACAGGATAAGCCAAAATTAAGCAAACCATATTAGGTTTAACATATTGCAGAATGTAATCTCTATGTATACTATCCTCTGAGCTGGAATTATATGTTATTGATGTAATGATCTTCAAATATATAAAGAAAAAAACCAATAGATTTTTTTAATCTTGAAAAAAAATAGTTATTATTTATTTAATAATAAAAATATATTAAATGTATATGCTGCCTGATTCACAGAAACTCTTGTGCAGATTTGTTAGTTTTTATGGCTGCTATACCATGCAACTCTAGATAATGATTTCCAGTTGTTCTATTTTGATCTTATCAAATATATATATATGGACTTTTCACACCCATACATACCCACACGTCTCTGTGTGTAAAGATTTATCTGTCAGTCATATCTGACTCTAGGGCACAGTGCTCATCTTCATTTCTTGACGAGGGAGCCAGCATTGTCTGAAGACATTTTCTGTGATCATGTGGCCAGCATGACTATATGCCAAAGGTGCATATAACACTGTTACCTTCCCACCAAAGTGATATCTATTAATCTATTTGCATTTGCATGTTTTCAAATTGCTAGGTGAGCAGGAGCTGGGGCAAGTAATGGGAGCTCACCCCTTTGCACAAAACTTGGGTCTCAGACCTGGGCTGTTAGCTTTCCAGCTGACAAGCTCAGCATCTTTAACTGCTGAGCCATCATGCCCCATGGTGTACACACACACACGAAAACCCCACTTCTATAGATCTAGACTCCTTGTGGGAATTGGCAAAGGCTCAATCCATCACACTGCATGCATGCATACTCTTCATTACAAAATATCTAGGCTACAGCCTAGGGTTTGACTTGAAATATTTCACTTCTAAATCATTGCTAAACATGACTGGAAGTATGTTCTTAGCAGTGTTGTAAAGCTGCACTTTCAAGCACATCCAAAACAGGAACACTTCCTGAGATATGGATTGAACTTTTTAAGACACATAGAACTAGAGTTTTATTTCAGGTCTAGTAGAATATAAGAACAGCAGGACAAGAGCACATCTGTGAATAAATGTAATAATTGCTGCAAAGAGTTTTATTCTCTTTATTTCACTGAATATCAGTGAGAGGTTTTTTGGCCAAGAAATGCTTTGGATTATAGCTGATAATATTCTTTCCAATCCAATAGAACGTAGAAAAGAAATTATATAAAGGGGCTCTGGATTCTGTCTTTCAGCAGGATAGCTCCTAGAAAATTGAACAGAGCTGGAACCAATCAGGTGTGGCAACTAAGCCAAAGAAGTGTTTGAAAATGAGCCAGCTCCAGCATAGCAATGCAGAGAAAAACATTCCTTTTCACTGTCCTCTCCCTTTTCCTTTTTTATTTAGGATCAAGTTATGGTGTGTATCATTTATTATTCTAATTATACACTTTATTATGATTACGCTCACAGACTGTTTGCTATTGTTAATCCTTGTGGTTAATACCAGGAAATGAAGCAGAAAACAATACCCTAATCAAGGAACTACCCAGGAGAAAACCACACCCCCATCAACACTTGCAGGACACACTACTGATAGAAACAGGAAGCAAACTTCGCACTCACTAGCATTTATGATGTTGGCTATTTTAGTCAGGTCATGAAATGTCTGCAAGCCAACAACTAAGCTCAGAGAGTACTGCACCAAGGACATTTTATTATTTATCAATATAAAACCACACAAACTGAGTTCCCTTATAGACAGAGGTAAAAGCAAGCTGTTCTAGCAGTGTCCATTTTCAACTGAGGCCCTCTGCAGCAAACCTAAGACATATCCACAAGGATTCTCTAAAATAGCCCTCGGGCTAGAAGGCAGGGGAGTGGAGGAGAGGAACAGAACTCTGATCACATAATGTAGGATTTTGCCTACTATTCCTATTAGATAAATTTCTTCCAAACATTGAATCAAACTGTCTTATGCCTCACAAGCTGCTAAGAGATCCTGAATCACACTACTGCATTGTGCTGAAACTAACAGGAATACTTCAGGTCTAAATCTGAATGAAATCTCAGGTTTCTTTGCAACCTGCCCTTTAAATTAAAAGACTGCAATTGCAGAGGGACGTGGAAGTGGCTATGGCAACAACTCTCCTGAGTTATCAAATTAGATACGGAAGAGAATGAACACCAGCCATGTATGTGGGATTTTTTTGCCCAGCCTTATTTTTAAGTACTATGGATATGTAAATATTAAATATTTATTGTACTTTAAGCAGGAAATGAAATCTGATGCTCTTGTACATTATGCACCATAATTTTATGGGCAACTTTTTGATACAAAAAGAATAAGTACACTGACTTATCTAGAGATTAAAAACATCATTTCCCGACCTTATTTTTTTTAACGTCTTACGATTAGCTTCTTCTCTCAGGGGTCCAACTAACCACATAAACTTGATTTAACTGAACTAGCCCTATATTTCAACTTAAGCAGAATTATATAAAGAGCCGAAAAAGACTAAGAAGTAGTGACAAGAGAAAATTAAGAGCAGTAAATAAAAGTAAATTTAAATAAATTATGTAAATGCTCCTTCCCATTCTGTTCATGCATCTTTGTTTCCAGATCATATCAATTCATATAGTCTTTTAAACTTCTCCAGTCCTTCAGAATCTCATCAACCCCATCCAATGACAGTGCTTTTCCGCACAACCCACTCTTTTTTCATCTATTCATTTTGCAATTCAACCTGCATTCATTTTTATACGTGCAGAGATTCAATGTATTCTTCAATATATTATTTAGAGATATCTCCCAGAATTTTTCTAGCTTTTTTTTTTCTTTTCTTTTTCTAGCAAAGAGGTAATCTAACTCTAGTGACTCAAGGGTCACTGTCACTTAAGGGAATACTGAATGGATTGTATAAGTGAAACTGTGGGAACATGTATTCTGGTGTCTGAACTACAGTCTACGATTATAACAGGTATAGTGTACTGGGTGGCCAAAGATCATCCAAATGAGCTTCATGGTCAAATGGTGACTTGAATTTGGATCTCCTGAGTCCAAGTTTAATACCTTAACTGTAACCATTGTAATACACAGCTTAATTAAAGAGACATGCAATGAATCAGGAAGTCAGATTATCTATGTTTGCTCATAACATTTTTAGCTAAGTAGGACATAGAAATACAATAGGAAAGTACAACTTTGTCTTGGAAAATCAAAGACTTGTAGATCGATGGTCAGCATTGGTAGAAGTAGAGATAAATATGTCATTATAATCATGCATCCTAAGATAACAAGGGCAGTGACAGCTAATGCTATCAGTGTGACTGAAAATGCAGGATGTAGGAATCAACTTCTGATCTCAAGGCGATATAGAAGATATTACATTAAATCCAAAGGATTAGGGTCCCTTCTTATCCACACCTAGCCTTACCTCACTCCTTCTACTTAGCTCTTCAAGCTAATGAGAGTACCTAGAGCTTCTTCTTAAGTTTCTGCTCTGTTACTTTCAAAAAAAAAAATCATGTCTGTGTCTTCATAATGTGCCTATTATTTTACTCCAGTCATAAATGAGGCAGCTAAAAGTAGTCCTGAACTGCTCCCAGTAAAATGTCAGATGGGGACATCAACCCACCAATGCCTATCAGCCAGCTTTCATGCCCCCCCCAATAAAAAAACAACTGAGGGGAGTATGTGATTATGCAGCAGAAAATCAACTGGTGGATCAGAGCCCTTCTGCTGTCCAGTGAAGCAGGAGAATCTTCCTGATTTATCTTGTCTGATTTATAAGGCAACCTCTATCCCACTATAGAACATTGATAGTCTCCTATTACCATGCATCAGCCATAAGCACACCACCTGATTTGTGGGGTGGGGAAGAGTCCAGTATGTCATAGTTGTTGTTGGAGCTGTAACACTGGGTTATAAATACAGCCTCACTGCTTCTACTTGGCTCTTCTAGCTAATGAGAGCACTTAGAGCTTCTTCTTAAATTTCTGCTCTGTTACTTTCCAAAACAAAATCAATGACTTGAAATTACAGTTTGAAGCTGGTTTCCAGTTTCTGGCTGGTTTGCTGCAATAATGAAAATACAGGCCACATCTGAGGTCACATCACATTAAGCCATTAGGTGATTTATTTCTTTAGCATGAAGTGTGAACGTAGCAACTGTGATTTATAGATCATGATTTATTGCTACAGATTTAATTGTTGTTTTACATTATATATGTCTCTGCATAATTACAGAGAAATTCTCATTAAGCTCAGTGGAATTTACTGTTAAATAAAAATACACAGTTGCATTTGAGTTTCTGTTGGCATAAAAGGAATGTACTTATATACATGTACTTTTGGGGCTTGCTGATTTTACTTTATTGCTGCAGCTTCACGCTTGGATGAATACTATAGAAGTGTCAGGAGAAGAGAGTGGAAATGATGAAACCATCCATGCATCAGAAAAGAACTTCTATTTATAGAAACAGATTTTTGGATCCAAGTTTTTAAAACTTCTAGAAGTGTTTAAATCCAGAAAATGTAGAGCAAACTACTAAGATATATCAGGGAAAAACTTGAACCAATCAGACCTTTACTTTAAATATTGAAGATAAAACTTCAAAACATGCCCTAAATTAGATCACAAAACAAATTAATTCTTTTAATGCATTTGTATACATTTACATTACTTTAGATGAAGCTCAAGGCTGTTTCCTCACTTATTATTAATAGAATAAAAAAGATCAAATCACAAAACAAGCAAACATGAAATAAGAGTGAATAAGTTGAGAACAAGTCATATTAGATGGTATTGACTTGAATACCATCAAGTTTAAAGACAATAAAATTATAAAATGGTACTGTATTTTGATGGGAAGGAAGGATGGCTCACAAAGACAGCAAGATGAGAATCAGTGAACAGGTTAGTGTTCTCTAGATTTAGATGCATTTTCTCATTCCTTGTCTTTTATTTCTTTGGCTTATTTTCTCTTATTTGTATATGTATATTTGTATTTGTATATTACTCTGAAAGAGCCAGTTAGGCCCAGTGGTTAAGGCACCAGTCTAGAAAGCCAAAGACTGGGATTTCTAGTCCTGCCTTAGCCATAAAAGCTGGGTGACCAGTCACTCTCTCTCAGTCCAATACACCTCACAAAGTTGTTGTGGGGAAAATAGGAGGACGAAGGACTATTAAGTATGTTTGCCACCTTGAGTTATTCATAAAAATAATAAAGCTGGAATACAACTCAATAGAGAGAGATTGGCTTTCTGGGTTTATCTATTTGTCATGGAGAAAAAAGCTGTGCATCATGCAGGGCCATGCAAGTGGGATAGGATTAAATCATGCAGAGGCGGCTCACTTTTTGTTTTTCATAGTTTTTATGAGGACGTGCTTGCTTTAGGTCTTTTATGTTTACCATTTTTTTCCATCTGAAAAAGTTTTCAGAATGATACTGATTTTCATTGGATGGGTTCTGGGGCTGCAAAAAAACAGGTTTGGGAGCCAAATAAGGCCTCAGATTACCTAGAGCTGAATCATTCTAAATTCAGCCCTGGAGATTCAGTAGACTTAACGCAGATCCAGAGTTTACAGTCTGAAGCTCCTTGGAGAAATGGATTATGAAATTTAATACTCTGGGCGAGTCTTTCAGTGCATGCATTACAAATATATATAAATTTACACTGAAAATATCATTTTTTCACTTTGGGTTCATTTTGGTCTCTTCCACACATCTTGACTCTTGGCAGCTGTCTGAACTAGAGTTTGGGGCTCATACTATATGGTTGGAAATATCCAGCAGGTACTTTCTAAACTAAAGCAGTTATGGCCAGGTTCAGTTTATGCTGGAACTCTTCTTCGCTCCAATCTTAGATAAATGGGAAGCAACGTTTTGCACTGAAAGTGCTTGCACACGCTCATTTTTCTCATGCTCTTCTAGTATTGTTGGTAGGGGCGGAGTCCTTGCACCCGCCGCCTTTCGCCACTTTTCTGCTAAGGCAAATCCTGTTCGGAGCCAGGCCCTCTTGAAGCGGATGTCAACAATGCCCGCGGCCTATTTTTTTTTTTTAGACTCTAACCTGGGCTCCCGCTTCCTCACCTGCCGCCGCGCACCTTCCCGCCGTGGGCTCAGGCGGGGCTAGTAGACGGTCAGGTGGCTCTTCCGCCTCCCCGGCTGACGTGGACGTCAACGGGAATCCGCCCTATAACAGGCGCGAGCGGTTCGCGCGCGGCGAAGCTAAAGGCGAGAGCGGCGCGGTGGGGCGTGTTGGCGGGCGGCTCCCGGGGTGGGAGGCTGCAGTTGGTGCATAGACGTCGCCGCTCTCCGTTGTGGCCGCCACCGGAGAGAGGAAGTGTCCGCGAGAGACCGACGGGGGGATGGCCACGGAGGCGAACGCCGGCAGCCAGCAAGGTAAGGAAAGCGGGGTATTTTTTTTTCTCTTTCTTTTCTGGTCGCCGTTCCTTTCCGTTCAAACCCGCCTGCCCTTTTCTTTGGGCTCCCGCGGAGAGTCTTTCGTGGGAAAGCAACCATGCGCATTGGGAAGCTTTGGGCAGCCACTCCGCGTTACACTCAGGGATGGGTTTGCCTCGGCGGGAGGAAGCGCAGCTCCACCATGCAGCTCGGAAAGCCGCCGCCGCCGCCTACTCTCCCCCCGCCCTGCGACCCCCGCCCTTGGGCTCCGAACAGCGTTTCCGAGTGAGAGGCGTGGCGCACATTAGGCTGGTCCACCTTTGGCCGCAGCCGGGGCAAAGCCGTTATGACTGAAGCCCGAGGAACAGCTCGGCACAAGGCAGCAGTTCGGGACTGCGAGTTTTGGCGAGCACCCAGAACGACCAGCGGCGGTGTATTTGCTTTATAAGCTCTCCGTGCCTTGGTTCGCTCCCGCACCTCCTCTTCCTCTTGCCGTGGTGCTTGTTGCATCCAGGAAGTGGGAACTGCCCGGTTTTTACGAGGTGCTACCAGAACGTGGACTCACGGGTGTTATCTAGGCGGGGAGCGATTTCCAAAACTTAAGAAACGCTCCCCTAAAAACAAACAAACACAGAAACAACCCCAACCCACCTGAATTTAGAAATTGCACCTTGGAAAGCTTTGAGCTCCAGGGTTAGAACAGGAACAGCTGTCTTCCTTCTTGCTACAGGGTGAGGACATTGCCAGAGTTGTGGCTACCGCCCTACAAAGGGCCAGGACTTAGTACAATAAACCTTTCCTTTGTTATTAGGGTATTTTTTCTGGGGCTTCCTCAGCTTTTGGTACATATGGTAATAGCACTGACGCCTTTCATTTTTGTATAACGTTTCTTCCACCCTTTGTGTCACACATACAGTACTGCTTTCTGGAAGCGCAAAGCTAGGTAAAACCTACCCTGATGCTGTAGGTTGGTCTTACCATTTCTTCTGCCAAATTTCAGATTGCAGCAGACTTGAATCTCCTGGTGGTGGGCCCAAAGACCAGTATGAACAACTTGCAAGAAGCTGAGATGCTATTGCTTCTGTCCCTTTCTCTTACCTGAACTGATCTTGGAAAACTTGCCAGTCGGCTGATTAACAAGCTGACTTAGACTGAATTTGGGTGGGGAAACCCACAGTCCTTACTTTTTTCTTCCCAAAGAGAGTACTGCCTATGTGAATGAAAATCTATTAAAATTAGGCAGATGGACTTTTTGCTATAAAGTTTACTATATGAAAATAAACAATAATGCTATTACTCTCTAGGATTTTTTAAAGAGAATCCAGGAATACTTAGAACTGGAACACCATATGAGTTGCTTTTTTCACCTGGCACATTGTTAGGTGCATTTCTGCACATGCAGTGAGCCTTTAATTAAATCCATCTTTTAGTAGTAACAAAAAACATATTTATTTTTTTTCTAAAGACCACATATTAAATTCATTGTCATGATTTAGTGAATTCTGATTGTTCTCAATCATAAACTAAGCATATTGAATGAATTTATGCAATACAATGATCAAAACGTATCTATACACTATACTGATATTCAAAAAAAAAAAACTTTTAGAAGTAGGGAATTATAGTTCCCAATATACCCTCCTGAAGATTATGGAAATTGTATGGTAGCACATCTAAAAAGCAACAATAATATGTAAATGTTGCATTCAGATCTAGTGATTGCCATGGCTTTTGATTGCCATATAAAGTTACTAAGTGGGATAAGCAGCCATATAAATCTTGTAAGTAAATAAAGTATCTTACGTTTTTCATATATAGTGCAGAAAACAAAGATTCACTTTGTATGGGGAAGACAGACTGTGCCATACTCACTTTCTCTGTGTGGATAAATTGAAACTAAAGAAGGATTATCCATCATTTAATACCAGTATTGAATAGAATCATTTCTGTTTCAGAGCCTTGGAAGCATAAAGTGCAGCTGAAAATGCAGCTGATTTGCTAGGTCCTTGACCTCTGAAAGGAAATAATGGTTTATTGTTTAAGACTTGGAATAACCCGCGGTTTGCATGATGAACTAACTGCACATATTGGATTTGCCCAGCAGGCTAACCTTAAATGTGGTTGCTTCCTTTATGGCTCTGTGTGTTGTGTAAATCGATAGTGATTGGCTATTAATATTAATACATGGACTTTTTTAACAGCATGTGTGGTTTTAATAACTAATTTATTGTTAGATTTGTATGTGTCTTCAAGACAATTTTTTGTTCATGGTAACTTTGTGGACTAGTCCCTGTAGTTTTCTTGGCAAAGATTTTTAGTAGTGGTTTGCCATTGATTCCTTCCTTGGGGCTGAGAGAAAATCATTGGCCCAAGGTAACCCAATAAGATGGGGCTAGAACTCATTGTGTCCTGATTTCTAAATTGATGTTCTCTACCTGGAAGTTGAATTGTGGCAACTGGACTTCTTTTTTAGAAAAGAACTTTCAGACAACTCTATCTGGATGACTGAGAATCTTCATCAACATACTGATGTACTCTTATTTTCCCCTCCAATTTATATATATTAATGGGTGAAATGCTAAAACAGATGAAATTCTCTTATGTATATACAGGCAGACCTTGACTAATGACTGGTGGCTTACTGACCATTTGAATTTATAACCATTTGACTTTATCATGGGGGGGGGGGGGGGGGGGGGGGGGGGGGGGGGGGGGGGGGGGGGGGGGGG
>JANHFL010002012.1:190282-204700 GCA_032468155.1 Oxyrhabdium leporinum | reverse complement strand
GACACCTGCTGTAGGAAACAGGCAGCTGATTTTCACTTGCTAAATAGCAGCAAGCAATTTGTAGATATCCATGAAACCTATTCAGGCTTTTATCTTATCATTTGAGGAAAAGCAGGCATCTAGAATAATTAATATTAAAATGATCTTTTAATTTCATTATAATTACATGTTTTAATTTGATAAAAGCCTTAATTGACTAAAGCTTGCAGTGTAACAGATACAAAATAATTAAAGATGCACACGGCCCTGTATTTAAGTTGTAAGCAATAGACAAATATGTTTCTAATGACACTCTGCAAGTGAGAATAAGGGGAGAAAAATTACTTTTAATTTGATTTCCCAGTCACAATTGTGTGAAATAATTGCTTTGAAATTGACGCAGTTTTAAAATTTTATCAGTTTTACTTAAAATTGCTAAAATTCTGGTTTTGCCTCAGGATGAAATAAATGGTTGCACTGTCCAGATGGGCAACATTTACAGGTAGTCCTTGACTTACAACAGTTTGCTTAGTGACCATTCAAAGTTACAATGGCACTGAAAAAAGTGACCTATGACAGTTTTTCACACTTATGACTGTTGCAGCATTCCCTATGGTCACATGATCAAAATCATATTTATGATGGTTGCAGTGTCCTGGAGTCATGTGAACAGCTTTTGCGACCTTCTGACAAGCAAAGTCAATGGGGAAGCCATATTCAATTAACAACCCTGTTAATAACTTAATAATTGCAACGATTCACTTAACTACTGTGGCAAGAAAGGTTGTAAAATGGGGAAAAACTCACTTAACAAATATATAAATTTTGGGCTCAATTGCGGTTGTAAGCCAAGGACTGCCTGTACTACAGTAGAAAATTTCAGAAGCAGTTGGATAAATAAAATTTCTATAGCTACATAGAACACCATAGCAACATCTGGTTGGCATACATGAGTCCGTTTCAATAAATAATGAACTATCTATTACAAATCTCCATAGATTTGTTTTTATATGTTTCGTATGTTCCCAAGATCCTGTTCTGGCTCCAAGGATTTTTCCCACTTGTTTTACATTGACTGGCTTCAGTTCATATAGCAAAGAGACGACAAGCTATTTTGTTCTTTCTGCTGGCTTGATGCAGGACCCTGGTGCTGATAGGCCGAGAGGAAGTCATTGGCCAAGATCTACCAGCTGATGTTTGTGTCTAAGAAAGGATTAGGGTTTTCCTATTCCTACCACCAAACCATATCTGCTTGGAGTTTTATCCTCACTGATAAGTAGAGAAATATCTGGCAATAGATAATGGGGATATCTGGGTTAGCTTTATTCTCTTCCTTGCTCTTTTGTCACTTTTTCCAGTGACAAAGCAGTGCTTTTCCTATGCGTGTTTTGTTAATTATTTTAGAATGCTACAGATAGTGTGTCAGGGTTCCAAGTAACATACCCATAGCAAACAAAACTCTGAGGCAGGCAATTTCCTCCAAGAATAGGTTTATTGAATATGTCATATTGACACAGACTGGTGAAAACCGACTGAATATTCCTGGGTTTTCATCTAATTAAAAGTAAAAGTTTGTCACCATCTCAAAACAATAGGTCACATTGTCCAATCAGAATACTGTACAATTGCTAGGTGACTTCAGTCCCCTCATTCCAAGCACCTGCAGGAATGTCGTTGGTTCTCAAGAGAAAGTATTTTGTTTTGACAACAACACCCCAACTATCTCTATTTCCTCCCCCCTACCCCTCTTCTCAAGTATGTCATCACTGAAGTCTCAAAATGATCTCAGTCAGGCCAGCTTCAGGATTGACATAGTAAACACTGGAGGTTTTTAAGAAGAGATTGGACAATCATTTGTGTGAAATGGCATAGGGTTTCCTGCTTGAGGAGAGGGTTGGACTAGAAGACCTCCAAGGTCCCATCCAACTCTGTTATTCTGTTATTAAGTGTTCCTACTGATAGGTAGAGCTTAAACACAAGAAGACTAATTAAAATTATTTTCCCATACGGATTTTCAGAGCACCCCACAACACCCTACAAAGCAGATTTCTGTCCTGTTCTCAAGATACAATGAGAATTTATAGCAGTGTTTCTCTAAAGCAACTTTAAGATCGACCCCCTCTCAGAATTTCCTCATCCGTGATTGCCTCTTTCCCCCCACTAGATTTAAGTAATGTTATTTGTTTCTAATTCCCTTGATTGCTGCATTTCTGAATTGTTTCCTTATTAAAAGAATTAAACGATTCAGTTGCACATACCATATATATATGGGAGAATATATATATATATATATATATATATATATTCTCCCAACAAAGTGGTCTTTAAAACTGTACACAATTTGTTTTATTGTAGCCAGTGACACCACCAAGCCAAGGAAGACCAGATTCACCTGTTTATGCTAATTTACAAGAACTGAAAATTTCTCAGTCTGCACTACCACCTGTGCCTATAAGTCCTGCAGTCCAAATCAGTGGAGAATGGGAGACCCATAAGGATATCACAGGACGCTACTACTATTACAACAAAGGAACACAGGAGAGAACCTGGAAACCACCACGTTGGACTCGGGATCCAAGCATAACAAAAGGAGACTGTTCAAACCAAGTAGATCAAGAGGTAAGTTGGGGATAATAATGAACAAAACATTCATATATGTTTGCTGTTCTCTGAAGCTAGTACAGTCAAATAAAATGACATGTAGATAGATCTTGCATGCGTATCTTGTAACAGGGAGCCTATCGTATTTTTGGAGCACATCTCTTTAACTGTTATGTTTCTTTTTTAAAAGAATTAAAAATTAAATTTAATATATCATAAAAATATATGGAGGAAAATATTTGTAATTCAAGGTTGAAATGGGGGGTCCTTGATGTTCTCTGAGTTGGTTGCTTCCTTCATTATTCAAACTAGGTAATATCGTCAATGCTTGTGACGATGATGTTATCTACTTTGGGTAATGAAATGTCTGCAAGAAGACAACCAAGCTCAAAGAGCACTATAAGGTCTCCTCAAATATACGTATTTTAAATTGTTATAATAATGAAATACAAAGGAACAAATGTCTACATTACATAGTAAAGTTGAATAAGATAATTGCCAAGCATAAATAAAAACTTTATGGGAAAATTTTCTAGTAACACTTTCTCCTCTTCCCTTCTGTTTGTTCTCCCAACTGTTGACCACTACAATTTATACTTTATATTGAACACTAAAAATTATTATTAGCACCTATTTGAGGCTTTCAGTTTTTGCTATCATCTTTCTTAGATGCAGTATGAACATTCAAGATGAAAAGCAAGTTTGTATGCTATTAGTCTGCACTAATTCCCTCTGCAGAGTGTCAGGTGAAATGCTCACAGCTTCTGCCTAGAAAACTGATTATTCCTACTTTGAAAGTCAAAAGCAGAGTATGCAGAAAAACAAACAGAGAAAAAAAATCATTCGGGTTCCATACAAGGCTTTTGAATAGTTAAGTTGTGTTGTGTTCTGCATACTTTTGCAATGAGCCGCTAAGCCTACTTAAAAAGAACATGAAAATACTTCATCTACAGGCATCTACAGTAAGCTAAAGTTTTCTCAAAACAACAAAACATGTTGTGATGTCTCTACACAAATTCCATCACAAACACAAACACACACACACACACACACCCCATTATGACTTAAACGTGAAAGGGACAGAGTTTGTACTGTGATGTTGTGACTTATGTTTTGATGTTTTTCCCTTGCCGTTTCCCTCTGCCTTTGTTCTTTTGCAGCCTTCTAGGGTGCTATGATTCACACTTGGAGAAGTGCTATCTTTGTATGCCTATCACTGTACTCTCCATCTTAATGTGGAATAATAACGTGAAACCTTATTAGTAACTTGGTATCAGGCAGGAGGTTGTCCAGCTTTATGCTTGTGCAAGAAGGAGTATCCCTGGCAGTTTCTGCATGCTACGCATGTGCTTTCGCTGAGTTTTAAGTCTTTTAAATCAATAATTAATGCATCCTGTGCTCCTAAAAATGCTAAGCAGCAAAGTAGATTAATAAATTTTTAATAAGATATATTCAACATGAATTGAAATAGGAAAATATTTACCATAAAACAGCATAAATGATGGGTTATTGTGTTAACTTTAGAATAATGAATAATTCTAATTTGAGAAACTCAGTGGTGTGATGCTTGAGAATGTTGTTGTGAAACCTAGCTCTCTCAGTGTTAGTGTTCTTATTTCAGCATTAAACCACCATATTCAACCTTAAGAATTGTCTTTTTTTGGGGACATAACTTTAGAATTAAGGTTAGTGGTATTGTTAAAACTAATATTAACATACAAAGATGATTAGGGGACTGGAGGCTAAAGCATATAAAAAAGGGTTGCTGGAATTGGGTACGTCTACTTCAATAAAAATAAGAACTAGGGGTGATAGCAGTGTTCCAATATCTCAGGGGTTGCCACAAAGAAGAGGGGGTCAATCTATTCTCCAAAGCACCTGAGGGCAGGACAAGAAGCAACGGATGGAAACTAATCAAGGAGAGAAGCAACCTAGAACCAAGGAGAAATTTCCTGATAGAATTAATCAGTGGAACAACTTACCTCCAGAAGTTGTGAATGCTCCAACAGTGGAAGTTTTTAAGAAGAGATTGGACAACCATTTGTCTGAAATGGTGTAGGGTTTCCTGCCTAAGCAGGAGATTAGACTTGACCTCCAAGATCCCATTCAACTATTCTATTCTGTTCTGTTCATTGCATCTCTAGCTACAACAGGCTACCAGTATGAACAGGCAGAGTCCCAGATATTAGCTAGTATATTCTTCTCTGGGAACAGAATGTGTGGTCTTGTGCCAAGAAGTATTTCCCATACATAGGGATAAAGCATGTAGCATTAGAGAGGACAATATTTAGAAGATTAAAGATTTACCCATGACTTTGAGTTCAGTACCACACGACGGCTTCAATGAGTCGTTGATCCTACAGTGGTAGATACCATTGTCGGTGTGCTGGAGTTTGTTGATCTGCATCATTACCATTGAAGTATTTCTGGTTACATGGACTCTGGAGCTGTTCATAATCTCCTGGTATTTGTCCTGCTCAGTCTCTTTATGCCAACTTGCCCGAGAACCAAAAGCACAGCTAAGGGAAATTCGGGCCCCTCCTCTTGCAGCAATGAAACGTGTATTGATCACATTCATGAAAGTGGTTGTATCTGTGTAAAAGAAGAAAAGCCCACAGTAAAGAGAGAAAAGAAAGGTGGAGAGTCGATGGAAAAGAAGGGTAAATATCTTTACTGGACTTTTTATGAATCTTCTCCATCCAGGTTCCCTCTAGAAATGCTGCGTTACTGGGTTCATTACACGCAGCCGTATCTGGACCATGCTAGACTAGGAAGACAGGTTTGCTCTAAATAAGCTGTTGAAGCATATATCAAGTTCCAGCTAATTCCTGACTAGAGGAATGAGTTTGTCAATTCTTCTTCACTGGAGGTGTGGAGCTGTTCTTTTCTAGGAAGGTCCTTGTATCCTTGAAATTATGCGATAGGTGAAGACTTCCCAACACCCTTGGAAAGCTGGCTTTTGGGGATTTGAAGGGCTCATCCTTTTACAGAGTTCGCCTCTTTGGATGAAAAGGTAGCCAGATGTGGGAGAGAAGGTATTGGCAAGGCTTTTTAATCAAACACAATACAGATGGAAATACAATCTTTAGTTTGGTCCACAGACAAAAAGCCAATGGTCGATAAGGCGCCCAGTGAGCTGAAATAAATATGAATATTGGATTCTTTTACAAAACCTAAATTGTACCCAAAATATTAGCTCTGGTTGCACTCAAAATCAGGCAATCATTTTACAAGTAACAAATAACACAGCCTTGGAAACAAGATGTTGCAAGAATTAGGAACTGGAAGAGAATATTATCTTGAAAGTACACATATACCTTTTTTTTGAGAAATGTCATTTCTTTCACTAGAAGCTTTGGTGATTGTCATACCTGGGGAAAGAGGAAAAATGCTCTGAAAAACAGCCACTTTAACTATTCAACTAAAATTGAAATTAGTGCTTTCCCCCCCGGTCTTCTGTGCCTTCAAGAAGAATAATCTAAACAAATGGAGAAAAAAATGAAGCACCATTTCTCTCCCCAAATTCACTTCTCTAAATGTTGATGCTGAATATGCTTTCAGTAGTCTTTGGGTGTGGAAATGATTGGTGAAGTTGGATATTTTGAATATCAAACTCAAAGATTCAGCAGCTCCAACCAGTGTTCATTGCAATCTGACAAAGGCTGCAAGAGTGGATATAAATTGGTGTTTGGCAAGGTATAACAAGAAGACTTAGTGCATCCCCCAAGGGAGATAAGTGGGCGGCCATGTTAACATGCTTCCCTTCAGCCCTTAGCTGCCAGAAAAGTATACTGGCATCCATTGCCCTGCAGCAACAGGCAAACCCTATTCTGATTCAGAAACCAGAGTGGCAAATGTTATCTTTACAGTTTCAGTGTGGAACAAGATAAAAAGTGGATACGTGGATTCTCCTGGTTTCATTTCCATCACCATCACAGAGCATTATTATTGCTTTAAAAAAAACAAAACCAGCCACCAGTTGCTGTCTTTTATATCAGTGATCTGGGCAGCTGAGGGAGGAACTTTACCCTCTGATTTCTTATCTGATTTCCAGCTCTATCGCATTTCTCAGTCACATTTCTTGCCATCGTATACCGGGAAACAAAAGATTGTGGGACTAAAAAAAAGGTTCAATCAATCAATTCCAACTTCTTGCAAAAGAGAAAGATCTCACAAAGTTGGAATTGATTGAGTGAAAATTTTTTTTAGTCCCAGAAATTTTTCTTTCCCTGCACAAGATGTCGAGAAACACGATGGAGCTGGAAATCAGGTAGCAAAGAAATGCTTGGGGGAAGCGAGGGATCTGGACGGTGGTGGGTGAGGTAAGCTCCGCAGCGCTGCAATGGCGAAAAGGGCAGTGGGGCAGCCCTCTCTTCTTCCTGCTCCTCCTCCTGGTTTGGGGAAGGATGGTGGGTGGGTTAAGCTTCATGGCACTGCAACGGTGAAAAGGGCAGTGGGGCAGCCCTCTCTTCTCCTAGCTCGTCCTTCCCTTGTGCTGGTTGCTCCATTTCCTGTTTCTACATTGTAGCGCAGCACCAAGTATCCACTGTGATAGTGGGGGGGGGGGATGTTTTGGGAAGCGAGGCTACATCCCTGCACTGTTTTGGGATGCGAGGCTGCACCCCCACATTGTATTGGGACGCGAGGTTGCAGCCCCGGCGCCGACCTACTTTGCTCCACGAGGGTCCGCGGGCTGCTTTCCGTCCTCATCTCGGGGCGCTCCAATCGCAGCGGGGCCGCGGCCGCCTCGGGTCGCATAGCTCGCTCGCTCGCTCCCCCCCCTTTTTTCCCTCCCTTTTGTTAGCCCTTCGCGGCTCCGAAGGACGCGCTTCTCCCTCCCGCTCCGGCTCTCGGCGAACTGGCCCTTCTACGCTGGCCGCTCTGCGAGGATCCCACTCCGTTTTCTGTCTCTCGCAGCTGCTTCCTTGCCCGGATTTCTCTCGTCTTTCGGCGGCTGCTTCCTCCCCGCGAACATCGGCGCTTTGGCTCCCCGCCCCCGAGCCCCGAGCGTGCGGCGCGCTCTCGCTCCCTTTTCAAAGCATAGGATGTTAATACCACCCTTTCTTTTCCCCTCCGCCTCTTCCCCCGAAGCCTTTTCTTCCCACCCCTCCCCGGCCTGACCCATCTTGACTCCCTTCCAGTGAGCTAATCTACTGCTGGCTGAAAAACAGACCCTGTTGCTATGGAAACCCCGGATACGGGAGAATTTGGGGAGGGGGTACTGCTGGGGCTTCGGAGACGTTTGGGGTCCCTGAGTGAAAAAAGTGAAGATGCACTGAAGAAGGGAAGCATCTCAATTCTGTTGGCTTTTGCTGTTTAAAGAAGAAAGAAAGAAAGAAAAAATCTTAAAACGTTCCCCCTGATTTTGCTATCAAAGGAGGTGTGTTTATGGTGAGTGCCTTGTTGGGACTAAAAGCAGAAGAATTAAAATAGTACAACATGCTAAGTTAGCTTCGCCAGAGTTAGCTGAATAAACCAAAACTGGCTGGGTTCACACAACATGCCTAGTCATAAATCATGTTTAGAGAAATCCCATTGCTGAGTTTATTCAGCATTTTGGCTTAGTGCGCTGTGTGAATCCTGTCCAAATGAATGCCACACAATTGCACCCATACCTACAGTATTAAATGAGTTATTGTATTAAGATACTGTTTAACAGTGGGTTTGTTGACAAAGGACAATTAGCTGATTTTACAAACAGCACACAAACCCAAATTTATAAATTTGAGTGACGGATCACATTACAAAATCACATTCTGTCTTATTTGAATGTGTTTGAGTCTAGTGCCTTTAATGCTTCTGAGAGTGGCAAACCATGGCTTGTCAGCAATCACAATATGTTAACTAGTTACAACTAAGGCAACAAACCATAACTAAATAAATCATAGCTTAAAAACATAAAAATTCAGCTTAACAGCTAGAGATATATGTACATATAGCATTACAACCATTTTTTATCAAAGTTTAGCAAGGTTAAGTACCAAATAATTTCTCCTCAGATCATTTACTTTCAAAATGCTGTAGCCACCTGTAGAAGGAAGTTTTAAAGTATTTTTTTTCCAGTAACTATATAAAATCTTCACTGTAGTTTCTACCAAAAAAGAGCCACGCTTACTTTGGGGGAACCAGAGGAGAGGGAATGGGAGATTTTTCCTTGGATTCATGAGGCCCAGTTCTCTCTTTGCACCCAAACGTTTTTCAAGCTATTTCAGAGGCCCTTCTCTTGTTTTGTTTTGATTTGATGATTGTCATCTTTTTCTTCTTTGTGACGTGGTAGGCTTTTGTGTTTTTATTTCTGTATTTTATACTGTGTTGTTTTCTTTGTGAGTTGCCAAGACTTGCTTTGATTGTGGCTGCATAGAAATATGTTTAATAAATAAATAAAGAGCCCTACTGGTAATACAATGAGGGAATTTGACCCATTCATCAAATTGTCTTGCAGAACGCTTAATTTACCAGGTGGTATGTCTGATTATTTTACAGTCTTTTTGTTTTCTAGATGTTTGTGTCCAGTCCTTTTATAAAAATTGCTTGAATGTTAGCCTGTGGCAGTTGGCTATGGTGATGTATGTTCAGAGACAAACAAACAAAAATATTTAATTAAAAAAAGATAAATTTATTCAGTAATTGCATACATCCTATCAAAATATTGAGGGGGGGGTGCCTTTGAGTTAGCTTTTGACTTCTGACAACTGTTCTGGCAACTGCCTGATCTAATTCTTGCAATTTTCTTGGCTATATTTGAGAGGTGACTTGCCTTCTTCCTAGGGCTGAAAAGGTGACTGGCCCAAGGTCACCAGCTGGCTTTATGCCTAAGGCAGAACTAGAACTCACCATCTCCCAGTTTCTAGCCTCATGCCTTAATCCTGATGCCTTAATCACTACACAAAACTGGGTCTCTGTGGGACATAACCACTTGGCAAGTGATAATCCTCTTTTTTTTTCTTTTCCATAGTACACATTTCTTCCTACTATATTTTTGAGTAACTTTGTCTATTGTCTTTCAGAGAATAAAGGATGGGGTGTTTATGGTTCCCCCAATTTTCTGCGCCATCATTGACTGTATTATTTTAGGCTGTTGGGTGTTCTAGTTTAGAAATATTTGAAGAGGAATTTTCTGAACTAAGGAAATATTTCAAGCCATTTCTGCATTCTTAATACAGGATTTTCATAGACACTTTCACATGGAAACATCAGTTTCAGTTCATTTCTAACATCTGTGCCTCTAGACAAAATAATGAGTCCAAGTACAAGTGTTAGTTAATATAACAGGACAAGAATGTATATAGAGTTGTCAATTTTCAGGTTTAAGATTTAACATATGTAGTTGTTACTGACAGTATGTATATTTGTAATTCGTTTCCAGGTGACCTCATGCTGTAGTTTTCTTTTCTATGATAGACAAATTTGTGAATGTACATGATGATGATGTCAAATAACATTTTGTGTGTCTATGGAAATAGATTAAAAACTTTTGCTTTAATCATTTCAAGGAATCACAGGATTTACTGTTTCTCTTTATCACTTATTGTGGGAGCAAAAGAAGAGATCTATTGATTGTAAATGTTTGTATAAATACATCAAGCACATTTTTCACCCTTATTATCACTAGCTATAATCTTTTAACCTTCACTGCTTTCCATTTTAATTATCCCAGTTTATTCATATAATCACCCATCTAAAGGGATATGACCTAATCCCATCCAATTCACCCAGACTTAAAAAAATACATACAGGTAGACCTCAATTTACAACTGATCATTTAGTGATGTTCCATGTTACAACTACACTGAAAACGTGACTTACAATCACTATTCACACTTACAGTCATTGTAGCATCTCCATGATCATGTGCTAAAAATTCAGGTGTTTGACAATTGGCTTGTGACATTTGCAGCATCCCGAGGTCATGTGATTGACATTTGCAATCTTTTCCGCCAGCTTCTGACAATCAAAGTCAATGGGAGAAGCCAGATTTGCTTAACATCATGTGATTCACTTAACTCAGGGGTGTCAAACTCGCGGGCCAATGGGTCGGATACATCATGCGCTGGTCACGCCCACCCCCAGTTTAGCAAAGGGGGGGGGGAAGTCACAATACGTCATGACTCATGTCACACCGTGAGATTGACACCTCTGACTTAACTGATACGGTTCACTTAACTGTGGCAAAAAATGATCATAAAACTTCTGTTTTTTTTACATATTGCCTCTTTCAACTATCAGGGGCCGACTAAGTAGAAATGCTGTTCCTTAAAAGTGGGAAATCCTGACCCAAAGGAGCATTATAGTCTACTTTTATTCAATGAGAAGAGTGTATGCTTGAACAATCTCCATGTAAGTTCTATGACTGCCACCTACTGGGCAAGGAATAAATTACATAATCAGGGCCTGTATCTTCCCATTTGGGCTGACCAACTGGCCTCTTTCTCAAGAAAAATTGAAAATTATTTTATTCCTGTGGCATGGAATACCCAAAAACCTCAGTCACCAAAGTCCAGAAAGTCCTCCCTTGCAAGCAGGTGATAAAAAATACAATAGTAATGTTAAACATTTGTTGCAAGGGTCTACAATCTTTTCCCAAGCATCTTAGGGTTTGAACTGCACAAAATTACATTGCATTTGCATTGTATCTAAGGCAACAACACACATAGAATATCACAATGAATCTCTTACTGGGGAATGAATGCTTCTCACCTCTAATATCTGACACCTAAAAATACATCAATACAAGATGTTATGTATTGCAAAATGTAATGTTTTATGTAATTTCCAACATTCCATTGGATTGGCAAGAATAAAAAGGCAAAGTCTCCAGCAGATTAAGCTTGACTCCTGATGACTTCTTAAATTAAACATGACTGTGGAAGAAACAAATTCAGCCTAAAATAGGCTAAGCAGAAGCTGATGGAGGAAGACTATAAAATCCCCTCCTTTGTTCCGTGAGGTGTTTCTGGTTTCAAGTCTGAGTTGTAGAGTAGAGTAGAGGTGTAGTTAACAATTATTTTTTTGCACACACTACGCTGAATTCATAGCAAACCTGCAGATTCTGTATTTCTGACATAAGACTAGGACAGCTTTCTCAAGTTGGAGGTTGCTAGTTGGACTACAATGGCTGTTTTCTAAAATTCTTGGGTGCGAACTGAAGCAGAAGGCCACGAAAGAAGCTTCCAGAAACCATAAAACTGAATCATGTTTATTAAAATTGTCCCATTTACTAACAGCACCAGAGGTCTTTCCCCAATCTGTAGGCCTGTCAGTCTTTGGAATTCAATTCACAAAGGGGTTGCTTTTTGTTAAGATATTTAAATTTAATAACTGGAACAATGAGTTGTGCAGTGAGCCACAACACACAGTTGTGGTTTGTTGGAGAGGGCTGGCTCCTACCTGAGGCCATCTGCACTGTGATTGATTATTGTGGTTTGGAGGGTTTTTTTCCCTTTTTTCCCCACCCTTTTCTTTTGTGTGCCCTGTAATTTACTTCAGAATGTTCCTGCTTTTTAATTTACTTGACAACACTCCTGCTTGCCTGACTATCTTGTTTTATGTAAATATATTTATTTATATATAATTACAAGTTTGTGTCTGCATCTATGACTGCCTTTGGACACTGGCTGAACAAATTCCCTGACACTTTTGCCGGACAAGATTTATAGCCTTTCAACCTCCGTCTTCTTCTCCATCCCGAAGCTCTCAGTTTAGACATCAACAAGGGAAGGTTACATATTCCAGAGGATTAAGTGTCTATCAGGCATTGGGTGCTTCCTAAAACAAAAAAGAGATGTAATTATCCCGTTGGGGGTTAGAGTAGAAAAAATGTTATCCCACAATTTACAACAGTAAATAGAGTTAGCTTGTCTAAGCCTCTTGTCTAGGTGTTAATTTAAAAAATGCATGTCAAACACAAGATAGCTACCATCATCCCCAATTTGCACAGCCAGATTTCATTAGATAATAGATCCAGGTTATCTGGATGATACTAGACTAGCAGGGGCTGGATTGGAAAATGTTTGTTTGATTGTGGCTATCCTGTTTTTGGAACATGATGACATTTCTTCACGACTAGGTGATTTTTAAGCTCAGCCTGATAATATTTCAGATATATTTTAGGATACAACATTAAGCACCATAGACAAAAACTCATTGTATCAGATACTTGTAGTATTTTTGCCCTGAGGAACTTGGAGCTTTACAAAACATAAAACTAACTACCCTTTCATAAAAAACAAATTCTTTAAAAATAAACACAATAATTGGGGTCCTGCTACATGGTAAGCCAAGAAACACGACTTATAAATCACAATAGTTAAGTTCCTACAATATGCTAAACTGTATGCAGTATTTAAACTCTAATGCCACACCTTGATGAACAATTGTTCGAGAAGAATAGTATAACAAAGTTATTTCCATTGTGTTCAGCTTGTGTAGAAATCTGGCACAAAGTGCAACAATGAAAAGTGATAAAATTGGCAATCTCATCATGCAAAGCCGAAGTTTCAACCTTCTTCCATAGATCTACTATACAACTAATATGGAAAGGCTTTGGTTCTAGAAGAGCCCTATAATTTTTGACTTGTCTTCTTACAATTGCTACCAGATGCAAGTTTAACATGAGTTGGATTTCTGAACTGTATAAATGTTGTATTAGAGTGGATTTGCACATTGCCCTAAACTATGATTTTACACAATCCAGTTTTGTTATTAAGTCCAAATGGCTACATTCATAAAATACAGTAGTTTATAAACAACAATAATCTGAGAATTTGAAAACAATTTGATTTATGTCAGTCACAAAACCAGACAAGAGGATATTTTAGCAAAAGAATCTAGAGAAACAGAATATTTACTTTACAGAGAGATAATTTTATTTATTAGAGTTTTATATCACCTTTATTATTTTATAAGTAACTCAAGGCAGCAAACCTACATAATACTCTTTCCTTGTCCTATTTTTCCCACATGAACAACCCTTGAGGTGGATTGGGCTGAGAGAGAATGACTGACCCAAAGTCACCCAGCTGTCTGTCATGTCTAAGGTGGGACTAGAACTCACAGTCTCCTGGTCTTTAGCCTGGTGCCTTCACCACTAGACTAGCTCTCCTTTTGCATATTTTAAAATTCTAAAATTGTACATATTTTAAAAAATTCTAAAACTGTACATATTTTAAAAAATTCTAAAACAATAATTTTCTTCAAACACTGAACATTTAAAAGCTTTCTAATGTGGCAATTATTGCAGTTACCCAAATAGAAAAATCAGCTGAACGTTAAAAAAAACCCTTCTCTCCAAGCTGCAGCAGCTAATTTTTATATTTAATTGATAAGAAAAATGTCTCCTTTACCAGACTTTGTTTACTCATTCAGACAAAAAAGAGAATCAAGAGATTATAATTATATCAAAAAATAGTGCATTAGGCAACTATAGTATGTGGCATTTTCTTAATAAAGAAAAGAAGCATAATGAGAATTCATTGTAATTAGACTTTAAGAAACAGAGCAGGTTAATTGATTACACTTTATCTGCAGTTAAGAAAACGGGAACAGGACTATAATTCTATATGGGCTTACTCAGAAGTAAATTACTTTGAATTCAGCAGGATATAGTCTAATATAGGGTGCTTGTTTTACAAAGTATTACCGAATTATACAATTACCGAAATTAAAAGCGCTTGTTTCTGGATGACATTCAGAGGCCAAGGGTGGGTTTTGGACTGCACAAAACTCCCAGTGAAGCCAGTACGTGAAGTCTGAGCCCAAAATTTCTGTTGCTGAGACAGTTGTTAAGTGAATTTTTTCCCTGTTTTGCGACCTTTCTTGCCACAGTTAAGTGAATCACTG
>JANHFL010002012.1:140578-190182 GCA_032468155.1 Oxyrhabdium leporinum | reverse complement strand
AATAATAATAATAATAATAATAATAATAATAATAATAATAATAATAATAATAACAACAACAACAACAACAACAACAATAACAATAATAACTAAGCACAAATTCCAAGGAGCTGCCTGCTTTGATTGCAGTAATAATCCTCTTATTATGGTGGCCTAAACTTTCTTAGCCTGATCTCCTCTGATCAGCTTATCTGCAATCATGGACTGGTTCCTTCAGCCCTATTTTCTGAGTTCTTGGGACACTAAGCGTAGGGGACCTTGGGGTTTGTCAAGAAAACATGAGGCCAAAACTGCAGCTAACTCGTCCCGTGTACTATGTGAAAAAAGAAAACCAACCTCAGCGTCGTTGCAATACCGGAACTATACTTGACTTGCATTTTACGATATCCTTAAATGACCTATTTCCACCTCTCCACCCCACCCCACCCTCGGTTTTCATCCTCTGGCTTCTAGGAGGATTTATCGCCTGTTCATAAGATGGCCTGATACGCCTTCGGTTTTTAAAACGAAAACCCACGGCCAAGCTCCAGATTTCTCCCTTTTCTAGACCTTTCCCAATTTTCTCCTCTTTTCCACGCGTGGTGACGATCAACGCGGGCGCTTCATCCCGCTTCGAAGGATGTCCCTGTCGCTGATCCAGAAGCTCTGCGAGCTTATCATTCGCGGCCTGTCTCTTTAAGAGGCGGGGACCTCACCCACCCGAAGGGAAGGGGGGGGACACCCCGGAAGCCTTTGGAATTGGAACGTTGTCGCTCGTTTTCGTTCCAAAGTGCCCTCCCGCTAGATTCGATGGAACGCCCGCTCCATTGAAGGATACCTGAGCTTCTATAGGCGGCTTCTGTAGGGGAGCAGCAACTGTAGGGGAAAATTTGCCGACCCCATGAACCATTGTTTTTTTTTTCTTCGAAAGAAGCCAGAGATGAAAAGAGTAGCGCTTTGCAAATGACTGTAAAGCGAATAGAAAACAACGATCGGGGGGGGGGGGGCGGAACTCCACCTTAGGTGAGCAGTCGGAAGCGCGCGAATTCACGTTAACCACAGCTGACTAGGATTTCCGCTGCGTGCCCCGTGGCTACCAAAAACACGGAGGAGATTGCATCTCTAAATATGCTGCCTTGTTCTGCTTGGGTGTGATACCAGGATGCAGGAGAGTTGAGGGCTGGTGCCCCTTCCAGCAAAAGTCCTAGGCTCTCCGAATGGGAAAGAGGATTCTTCTAATCCTCCCGTGTTAGACGGGCCTGCCTGCCTCTTGGAAAGCTGAGTGTTCCACCTTTACCTTCTCAGATGGTTTCCTCAAGTCCAGGAGATGAATCCATCGTCTTTCCCAGATCCTTAACATCTCCACTTCAGGAAGGATGAGTATTTTTTGTTACTGGACTGCCCGGAACTTCTTTCCCAGTGTCAGAATCCTCACTGGGAAGAAAACTCTCTGTTTTGTAAGAATATGGAGGAAAACACGGGCGACTCGATTCACTCGTGTTAATATTCAAAACTGGTCCGGATGCCAAGCGGTGGCAAAGATCCTATTTGTATGCTGGGGGATTGAAGGATTGTCTCGGAAGACAAAGTGCGAAGGTGTAGCCAGTCAAGGTATCAACCCCAACGTTGGTGGTCTTCTTGGTCAAGCAAGACTTTCTTCAGCGGCTTTCCTTCGGGATCTTGGATTTGCCTTCTCCGTAATTATCCGAGGTTTCATCTTGTTGTTGAAGTTTAGCCCTTTGATCTGGTTTTATCCTTTTACCTATTTTTCTCCGAGCTTTGCTACACTCTGGCTCCACCTACTTCTTAAATTTACAGAGTCCTCTGGTCCCACGTTTACCAAACTGGGGCAGTGGGCAAGCACCAGGAGGGACCTCTTTTCTGAAGAGTTTTGCATCAAGTTCTCCAAGCTTCACATCAAAGTGATTCCTCACCCATGGGATTACACCAAACGCTCTTTAGATCAAGCCTTTGGAGAAGTCTGGGAGAAGATATTCCTGTTTGAAAGCAGAGAACCTATTGGATCTGGGTGTGTGGCTCAAGTGTACAAAGCTTACGTAGATAATTCCTTGTTAAGAGACCCAGTGCTGAGTGAACACTCAAAGATTTCTGTGTTGGATTCTGCTCTGGAGATCTGGAAGATCTCAGGCTTCAAAGGACTTTTCAGATGGTTCTGGTGGAGGAAGCACAAAGATGTTTTGGAAGGTGACCATCAACCGCTTCACAAATACGATGTCTATGAAAGTGTCGTGCAGAATTCCAGCTCTGGAAGTCTAACCCCGCCCTTACTTTCCAAGGGGAACCATATTTTCCCAGTAGCCATTAAGGTAATATGGCTGCAGAACTGTTCATTCCTACCTAGCAGCGCATAACAAAATTGATAGATTGGATTCGGTTAAGAAGATTTAAAGCATAAAAACAATTTTCTGTTCCCCCCCCCCCCTGAAATGCAGGTTGTAGTAACTATTTTAGCAGAACTTGAAGAGCTAAACGGGCTCAGGCCCTGTTTGGTGTCTGGTGGGGCTTAATTGTTGGTGGGCCATCACGTAATCCCAGAGTGATATTGGATTGGGAAGTCTCCAGAAATGGCAATTGGCAACAATTTTCGTTACCAAGAAAACTACATGGATGTATTAATGTAGCCACTGGATCCCTCAAAGGATTTTTTTGTTAATTTTTAATTTTACTACTACATTTAAAATAAATTGTAAGCATTTAAAACAAACATTAAAATGCAATAAAATGTCACTGGAGTACATATAATTTTTAATTAATTTTAAACTTGTATTCTATATTGTTTTTTAATAAAAGCTGTGAACCGCCCCGAGTCTTCGGAATGGGGCGGTATATAAATATAAAATAATAATAATAATAATATAGGCAGAACCAGAGTAAGGAGTAAATTTCATTGAATATAAGTGGACTAATGTTAACATAAACTTGTATAGAAGTGTTGTGACTTGCTCCTTCTCCATTATGAATCACAGATACCTTTGAGCTTTCCTGAATAATGTAATTTGGTTTGTAATTAAATTAAACATTACAGTTTTAGAACTGTAATAATGTATTTAGTGAATGGTGCAATTTCAAATATCTATCTCAAAATAAGTTATGATTTGATACTATGTGTCTGTACTCAAAACTATGTTCTGTTGAATTCAGGAGTTTATATGGCCAGATCAATTGCTGTAATAGGAATAAAGCCTTAGTTTATTATCCCAGTATAATAGCAATAGCACTTAGACTAATGGATCAATTAACTATTTTATTTATTTATTTCCAAACTTGTTCACTCCAGCAATATCCTTTTCACTGTTTTCTGAATGCCCAGCCAGCAAAGCAACTGTTTTTGTGCAAATTGTTTATACTAAAATTTTTGTGAGCATTGGTAGTAGTGTTGATTTTAAATTAGATATTCTTGAAATCTTCCCAGTTAATTCAGAGGCACCTTTTTAGCTCATTTTAAAATTATAAATCTGTTTCAATTCAGACCAGTGTTTATCAACCTTCAATTAATTGGCTGGAGAATTCTGGGAGTCGGAAGTCCACACATCTTCAAACTGCCAAGGACGAGAGACTTTGTCCCACAGATAATAAAGACTAGAATTCATAAGAGCAGAGAGGCTTCCTGACAGTATTAAAATTATATTCCCACACAATAAATAATAAAATCTGGAAGTATGGACAATACCTGAATTGTTGACAATGAGCGGGTGTTTGTTCATAAGAAATTGTTTGTCTTGTGTCTTGCTTAGGTGCTGCATCCTGGATTAGTTCAGCAAGTCCAGATGGATTTATTTCTCATGAAAATTGGTAGTCGATTTCTTGAGCTTTTTCCTGGAATCAGGTGGCTCAGTGTGACTGAAATTGTGGAAGAGTTTGAGAAACTCATGATTCAGCAGGTAGAAACAGTTTGCCTTGAACTTTAGCTTATAGTTTTGTTTTTATTTTCTGCACTTGTGTCTCTAGGCCAGTATTTCTCATTTTCAGGAACTTTAAGGTACGTGGACTTCAAATTGTGTTCAAGTTGCTGAGGTTCAGAAGCATTGCTCTGAGTGAAGAATTATCTATTCTTCACAGCCTTCAATTTGTGGAATTTCATTTCAGGTTGTTGCAACTGACATAGGATTAATATTTGTAAACAATAAGTAGGGCATATAAAGTTTTAGAAGAATTTTATATTTGGTATTCCAGTCTCTGTGCTTCATCTCCCTTAATTTTGGTTTTCTGCATCTTCCCTATCAACCAGTACCTTGCATAGTATCAACTTTTTGGCTGTTTTGTCCATCCCTATTTATTGGGGTTTTATTAGTAAATAAATACAAATTTGGCCTCCTGCAAACCTATAACTTCCTCCAGACTGATTTTATTGCTGAATATTTTATTTAATGTAACTGTTTTAAACTTTCCATGTCCTTAGTCATATTAAAAAAATATTTCTTAAGATTTCAGTGGGAGAATATGAGCAAACATTGTGTTTTGTGAGTCCAAAAACAACTATAAATGTCTCTAGAAAGGAGAAGGGAAGACATTTGGACAATTTGACGCTTGTAATCCTGATGCCTCACAAGGCAGATTTTTTTGTCGTGACATGCTGCATATTGAGTCATTTTTGTTCTGCTGTAGATAGAAACAGAAGCCTATGAATCCAGCTAATTTATTCCAGGTGTAACCTCTTATCAAGACGCATTCTGTTCAGCCATCTGTAAGATAATTCAGCTTTGTCATCCATATTATTATTGATGGTAGCACAAGAGAATACTTGTTCATAAGACTTGTTTCACTTATTTATTTTGTTACTTTTATTAAGTATGAAACCCAACAATGTTCTAAAGAATGTAACATTGACCCCCAGTTCCCGCATAGCTTTATGGTTAAATGAGGATTTGAATATGGTTATCTTAGTTTAATAAGAATGTGTGGTCCTTGTATGTATCCTTTTTTCTTCACTTCTTTTAGATTGACTTGCGCTATGAAGCAAAAAACCTAGAACACTTCCATCTGAATTTCAAGGGTGCAGATTATGTGAGGTTTCCTCTTCCTCTTCGCCCATTTGTGACAAAAAATGTCCTAGTGGAAACTTTTGAGGTAAGAATACTGGTTAGATGAAGCAATGATGAACACAGCCTAATAGAGATGCTTGGAGTTGTGATTCAGCAACTTTTGTAATTTCCACTGAAACTTTGGGTGATCAACTTTCCCATCTCTATCTTAAAAATATATCTTAACTGATTTTATGAATAGTTAGAAACTGTTAATCTCATGAGTCAGGAAAGCTCATCACTGCATTGGTATCAGTGGATTCTCACTTCCCTTCAGCCCAGATTTTGTTACCTGCCTGAGGTGGGAAAGTTCGGCAGGATTGCAGAAAGTTGAGAAAAACTTACAAACTTTCCTCTATTTAAATACAAGAGTGCTGATTAAATGCTTTAACTATTTTTGCATCCAACTTTCTGGAAGATCTCTCTAAGTTGGAGACTATTACAAAAAGAGAGGCAGCCTGAAAAATAACATCAGCAAAATAATAAAAAGGACAGAGAAAATATTTAATTTAAATTAAGTTTAATTAAATATGAATAGTATCTCCCATTATTTAATACTTTTTCTTCTTCTGTCCATTTGATGGCTATTCAGTGGCAACTTTTTCAAAGATAAACCAGTGTTGTACCTAAGCTTTTGAAGGAAGCAAGGTATCCTTGGCCTCAAAGGGTATAACCTTGTCCCAAAGATCCCCCCCCCCCAAAAGGCAACTGGACTTTCTTGGCATTTTGCTTGAAAACATTTAGCTTCTCATCCCAGAAGCTTCTTCTGAAGAACTGAAGAAGCTTATTGAAAGAGAAGCAAAATGTTTTCAAAGAAAACACCAGGAAAGTCCAATTTCCTTTTGGAAAAAAGCAGGGTTGGGACAACCATCACCTGGATGATTGAGAATCTCCAGAGATATTGGTACACCCTCAGCTTACATAGACTTTATTATGTGTGATTTGGGGGTTGGGTGTCTGTTACTCAAGATGAAATTTTTAGCCCCTTGAAAGAGGATCACAAGATTAGGAGTACATGAAAGAAAAACATTTCTGCAGAATTAGATCTATAGACGACTGCATTCGTTAAAGATTCTTAAGCTTTTAAAGGCTACAAAACCACAGTGTGTTTCCACACTGAAAATGAATGCCATTGTGACTGCATATGTCTAGGGCTGAGAGGTAACATCTTTGCAATGCTGACAATTAATGACTTACATTTTGATGGAGAAGTCCATAGTAGATAATGTTTATACTAGATGAGAGTTTTAGACGTCATGTTGCATTGTAGAGCACATTCCTGAAAGAATTGTTGGCGCGTACGGTTTTTTCCTGATTTTCCTGATCTTTGTTTAAGGAGAGCAAACCCATATCCCAATATCTGCATACAGAAACCAAAATGGAACTAAGGCAAAAAATAGCCAAGATGGGAATGGATATGCTTCTAAAGATGGTAAGAGAACATTGTTAAGTTGAGCTTGGCAAGTTTTTTCAATTTAGCTTATATTGTAATAAAGTCATACGGTGTATTATTTTTTTTAAAATCAAGTCAACCCAATGATGCAATCTGAATAAATTATACTGCATGATGAATTCTTCTCTTAAAATTGCTGGCAAGTGCAGACCAGGCATGATATATCTTGTCTGGGAGCTGGAATGACAAAGCAGCAATTCCCTATTTGAGGAGCAAAACATTAAATGGATGTTAAAGAAACAGCCCAGTGACAATGAAACATGTTGTTGGATAGGGATAGACACCGAAAGGGCAGGGACTAAAAGAGAGTTTGGAATCTAAAATTAAAATAGACTTTTTTGTGGCTCCCATTTGTTTCCTCTGCTACTCTTGCTTAAGTAGGTATGTTCTTGCTTATGTTGCTAAAACAATCCCACTTTTAAACCCACACTCACAAGAGATAGAGGTCAAAGACCTGGTGGAAATTGCGTAAATTCCCTTAGGAAATTTGCTTAAATACATTAAATATTTAGCAAAAATCCTTAAGACGGGACTCACTAATTCAACTAAAAAAAACCAGCATTCAGTGGCAATGGATATTGTTGAAAACAGTGATTCCATCCTAGATAATGGCTTCTTAATATGATTTACTTGCCATGAGAAGTTATACCTTTCTTTTTTTTTAAAGAAGATGTATTTTTCAATCACTCAGGTGTTTGTTGATAACTTTGTCCATGCTGATCTGCATCCTGGAAATATCCTGGTCCAGGGAGCAGAACACTTTGATGACCATCCTGAAGATGGGGCAGTCATAGTGGATCTGTTGGATACACTAATTGTAGAAGTTCAACCTTCTCCCTCACCACTCCGACTGGTGCTTCTGGATGCAGGGATTGTGGCTGAGTTGCAGAGTGCAGATCTGGAGAACTTCCGGGCAGTGTTCACTGCTGTTGTATTAGGGCAGGTGAGTCCTGAGTTTAAGCTGTGACTTACAAAGTTTGGAAAGTTCAGAAGAAAATATCTAGTCTTTGAAAAGTACAGCACGCTTTTCATGATTCACCTCTCCACTGTTGTACCTCATAAAAAAATCTATTACGTTGAGTAAGAAGCATGGTTCACACATCGTACTGAGACACAGGTTTTTGAATATGTTATATTTTGCAGGGTTGGCACATGATAAATCCTGAATTCCAGAATTATTAGTTGGATTTCCGTAACGTTCTACCGGTAATGAAAATCAAGCAAATAAATGCATGTTATAATTTACTAAAAGATGAGGATCCAACAAGTATTTGAATGAGTATTAATGATGGTTAAACTAACCAGAAATACTTCAACTTAGAAATCATGAATTTTGGATCAGGATTTACTCCACAGTTAAAAAAAAATCAGGGGTAGCTATGTTTGTACCAAAACTCTTTAGGGTCTAAAGGTGCTTTTTCAAGAGTCAACTGGACTTTCTGCTTTTTCTTTGAAGACGTTTCACTTTTCACCCAAGAAGCTTCTTCAGCTCTACTTGGCCTGTTGTATTTTGATCTCGACTATGTTGGAATAAGAACTCCAATAAAGACAAATATTGGAGAGCAGTGGGGGCTGGGGGAGAAATTCCTTGAACATGGCGATTTTTGCTTAGCAAACATCATGCCTTGAATGCACCTCCATAAAATCTGATTTATTCCATAGGGGGAAAAAGTGGCTGAGTTGATTCTTCATCACTCCAGAGCTAACCAGTGCAAAGATGTGGAGAAATTCAAGGCTGACATGGCAGAGCTGGTGACAAGGGCCAGAAACAACGCTGTTGCACTGGGGAAGGTCAGCTGTCTATTTCAGTGTGGTCTTTTGTTGAATGTAGTATCTCTGAGCAAAGTGCATGGCCTGCCCCAGTACATATGGCAGAGAAGGCGTGCTGTGGGTACAATCAGCCAGAAACCTACAGTATATTTGGTGATTCCCAGGAGACATGCCTTTTCTGCTGTGGCACCTTTCTTATGGAACATTTCCCACCACCACCACCTCCCAAATTAATTAGCTCCATTCCTTTTGATATCCTGAAAGTCCCTCAAGACCTGGTTACATAATTACGTCAGCATTCCATTGGAACTCCCTCATCTCCATTCAATAGTCAGAAACAAAGTGCATCCAAAAAAGCTTTATTGAAGAAGTCATATTGGCACATCTGGGGAAAACCCAAATCTGAGAGTTCTGGATTTTCCCAGCCCGAAAGAGAATTCAAGGACCATCCCCTGCACTCCATCAGTCCATCACATGGTCCAATCAATTCTTCACCCCATTTAGAGACATCCCCCATCCAGGTGCAACATGTCCTTGACTCGGTAAGAAAGAATGTTGTTATGTCTACTAATCTACTCCACTATGAGATCCTCCCTCCCAATTTCCCAGGCACTAAAATGTGGCAGTTTGGAAACTTCCTGGTAAATATGGCTTCCAAATCTGACAGCTTGGGCTTCCCAGGGAACCAGAGATAAGCTTAGATGGCTCCATTGGTAGGTGCCAGTCCTTATCCTCATTTTGCCTAGGGTTGGTTAATTTGATTTCATTTTTCCCCCCATAATTTTTCATATTTTCCCCTCTCCATCTTTTCCCCCTTTTGGCACTTTCTATTTTTTTCTTGTTTATAATCTTCTTAGTTTGTATTATTTTTTAATCTTCATAATTTTAGACTTCAATAAGAAAATATTTAAAAAAGGATCATTGCCAGTCAGTGTCAGTCATGCAGGAGTACACAGAACACGATCTGATAAGAGTATACTGCACCTTCCTATAATCTAAGTCAGGGATACAAAAGTACACACCAGGGGCTGCCACTGCAGAGCTTTAGAGTCAGACAATTGTCCATTTTTTTGCATTTGAGGATGGGGGGGTTTAAGGGGCAAGCTTAGCACACTTCCCCCCCCCCAAAAAAAAAGAAAAGAAAAAGAAAATAAGGCCAATTTTGGACCCTGCTCTGGGAATTGAGTTCAGTTATTCAGAATGATACAGAAAGCCTTATCTGACTCTTCAGCTGACAAAAATTACATACTTAAATCTAAACACACTTCAGAAATGTTGAAAATCTTGTCCAGTTCTTGGCATGATTCTAAGCTATATTTGAATTGATGATTCCTTGTTATGAATTTAATTTAATTTAATTTATTTTTATTTTATTTTTTCTATTACAGTTTCAAATTGGAAGCTTACTGTCCAGTGTTTTCAAGTTACTTATGACCCATCAGGTGAGATAATTTACTTATGAGAACTTTTTTCACAGTGGCTTAAAGCCATGTAACAAGCAGGATGTGTATCTCTCCTATGTAAAGCACTGCATATCCAGCATTTCTGGATGTTGTAGTTCAAAATCTGAAAGTACCAGAAAATGTTGACTGTTGAAAATAGTCAATAGAGTTAGCCTTCAAATTATGACTGGTCATTTAGTGACTATTCACAGTTATGATGGCCTGGAAAAGAGTGCCTTAGGGGCCATAAAGCACTTCTGACTGATATAAAATGTCAACAGCCTCCATCCCATAGTCATGTCTAGTTACTTGCAAACCTGTTTGCATCTACAAGAAGTTGCTAAGACCCCCACGATCATATAACCGCTATTTGCGGTCTTCTCTGCCAGTTTCCCCAGAAAGTCAACTACAAACTACTCTATTTGTTTTGATTCCTATTGTAAACATTTTTACAAAAAGCAGTTTGAAAATGTGAATACATTTTTTTATTGATAAGACACAATTGCATTTTTTTTTTCATCTTTGTGCTTTTTAGGTAAAGCTGGAAAGCAACTTTGCCTGTGTTGTTTTTGCTATAATGGTTTTGGAAGGTCTTGGTCGCTCTCTAGACCCTGATCTGGATGTTCTGAAGGCAGCTAAACCTCTTCTCATCAACCCACCAAATTAGGAAGAAGACTCCTCCCCTTAGTGAGCAGCTGCTTTTGGTGTTTACATTTGAAAACTGAGAACCTCTTCAGATGCTAAGCACTTTGACCTTTGAATTTGGAAACTAAGGTCTAATCCTTTAAGGAGTATTCGTCTGCTTCAGTTCGAAGGAATAGGACTGTTCTGGTCACCTGGTAAGAAAGAACTGTAAGAGTTTGATTCAGGATGCTGATAGTAAATGTATCTCTAGATGCATTCTACGGTAGTTCTTCTGCCAACAGATGATTTCTTCTGACTCCTGGTACACAGAAAATCCCTTATATTGCACCAGTGTCAAGGAAATCAAACCCATTAACAGCTTCAATACGTGCCCAGCTCCCATTTCAAGACAATGGAAAACAAAGATGGCATGTATCAATCACCTCTCTCTTTCTCTCTCTCCTCTCCCCCCCCTCCCCATCTCTATCAGCATTCTGCTTTCTTAGCTGTAGAGAGACTGGTCTGGAAAGCATCAAAGATTTAACATGGTTAAAATGATTATTGTAATTTCCAGTGAATTAGTATGCAGTCATTTATGTTCCAAAATATTATTACTTAAATTTGTTTTTACTAACAGACATATTTTTAGAAGGATATACTTCTAACTCTTGCTACTGATGTTGGGAAAGTTGGAGGAATTCATAAATTATTTTTGGCAAGAAATGATTTTTCACGGTGCTTTTGGTTTTGTGTAAGTGCTTTTGGTTTTGTGTAAGTGAAAAATACAGACTTTCTAAAAATTTTCCTTCTGAATTTTGCTTTTTCAGGTCAAAAGCATGACATTACAAATACATTCCAGACACGGCAAGAGGTTAGGGAAGCTAGTCTGATACATTAAAATATAGATATTTAAAATGAATATGTGACCTTTCTAACCAAACGTGCATTTCAGATAGACAATAGAAACCTAAAAATGTGCACCCATAAAAATACAATTAATATAGTAAACTGCAATGCAAACAGTTATAACACAGATACATAGCCTATAGGTCCCAGAACAGAGATTCCTAAACTTTTTTTTGCTATTGCATCTCCCCTAAAAAGCCAAACACAAAAATGGATACAAATGAACAATGAAAGCAGTCTAGTGAAATATTATGAACCACTCCTGGAGATGTACAATCAAAGTCCAGGTAAGGCACCAATATAATATAATATCACATTAGAGATCTTTAATCTGAATTTTGGCTTTCAGGAAACTACTCAAAGGCCCAAAGGACTCACTGATAAGTTCAAACCAATGTTATCCTTAAGGGAGACAATCAACAACCGGAGCAGCACAATTTCACCTAATTGCTAGGAAACTCTCAGTGCTGGCTGGGGAATTCTGTAAAGATACTGAGACTGAGAATCAATGGCCTATAGAATTAAGGATAGGGCTATGTCTTTCTGCTCAGAGTCAATCCTATTTGTGTAGAATTCTGTGTGCTTGGTGATCCTGCTCACAAGGATAGCATGCACTCCCCTGACAGAGAAGATGTTTCTTTTAGCCTACAAAATAGAGAAAAAGATGAACACCATTAGAGATCTGTAACAACGAAGACAATTCCAACTGGGAGGCAGCGTAAAGCTTTGTTGCCAATAAGAACTTGAGTAATCTCCAAAATGCAGGAGCATTAGACTAATGTCTTGACAGGTGATGAGATTAGTCCATTAGGTGCTTCTAATCCCAAATCATTAAGAACTTTGCAAGTTAACATCAAACATATTAATAGCCTGGCATACCCTGTTAATTTTAGTACATTTTAAGGTTATCCTTCTCTTTTATCTGCTGTTTGACTGAGAGAAGGTGAAGCAGGCTTAAGGCTGCTTAATGCACTTAGTGATTGGAAGGGAATATCATTTTTAATCACCCAGTTTTATTCCAGGCAAATTGCATTAAAATACCTTGATGATTAAAAGGATAATCTGAAGGGGAGAAAGAACTTTAATGTAGCGTGAGAAGGGGAAAGGAAATACATTTTTAAAAACTCTACCTGCACATGTATATATGATCATTCTTACCAAAGAATTTTAAAAAGTGGGAAACAGCTGAACTGTATTGATAGCAAATTAAATCTAGTCCTATAAATCTGAAGCATTTAATTTTATATTGGGATACATGCTAGTCAAATAAATCTGAAGGATTTATTTTTTATATTGGGATACATTTGTGAACAAGACTAAATTTCAAGAGGTTGGTGCTATCCCACCTCCTAAATTTAATATGTATTTCAAAGGTGCTTCAGGTGGTATTGGAAAGACCAGGAAGTTTTGCAGTTTCTCAAGAAATAAGCCGAAGCAAAATTGAAATGAAATATGAAAATCAGGAAAAAATGGCTTGAAGATAACTAAGATGAAACAGAAAATGAAAATTGGGATGATAAGCAATGATCATTTGCTACATCAGCTCCAGATCTCAAGCGCTCAGCTTCAGACTCAGAAGAACCATTTCACAATGCATTGTCTGTGAACACTTTTAGTACCGTAGTTGCAGAAATTGGTTTATTCTATGGTAGCATAGAAGCACGGAGCAATAAGAGGTCATGTTCCCTGAGATACTGTAGGAGTCCTTTCTGCATCTGCATCTCCTTTTCTTTATTCTGTAAAATCTGCTTTCGCTTATGGGACAACTGGCATTTGATAGCTTCCTTCTTCTTATTTTCTGCATCCTGTTCCTTCAGGGCGATTTCTGCATTCTTTTGCATGACTTCTTTTCTGCTCCTGAGAAGTGCCTACAGAAAAGAGCACAAGATTACTTGATTATTCTGCATACTTAACAACTCTTCTCTCACATCTTCTTTTCAAACACATTTTATTGCTTCAAACTTGTTGACAAAATAATGCGATTTCATGAGAGCCAGTATGGTGTGGTTAAGGTGCTGGTCTGGAAACCAGGAGACTGTGAGTTCTAGTCCTATCTTAGGCATCAAAGCCGTTTGAGTGACTTCTACCAGTCGCTCACTCTCAGTCCAACTAATCACATAATTCCTGCTGTTGTTGTGGAAAAGAGGAAGGAGTATTGGTATCTTTGCCACACTGATTTGTATATGAACAAAGGCAGGATAAAATCTTTAAAAAAAATACTGAAAGAAAAATAAATTTAAAAAATATAGCATGGAAGCTTAACTGGTGAAGAAGACAACTCCTCCCAAATTGGCTAAGCTGCTTCAAAGTTCCAGCTAATTCAAATGCTGTTAGAACATATAAAGTAGCAAATTTCAGTAATAAGGTACACTTTGGAGTAGTAATTAAGCATGATTTTGTTTATGCTTACCTCACTGTTTATCCCTTCCTTATTTTCCCTTTCCTATCCAGCAGGGAAGTCGTTTATCCCCAGCAGGGATTATGAGACTGGCTGGGAAACTGTCACAGAACTTTGAAAATGAAGATCACGTGACTCCAGCAGCAGCCTTTAGCATTGAAATAGCCACAACTTCCTCAAATTTCATTCCCTTGGGAGTCATGGGTCCTGGATTTTGGATGCATTCTTTAAATGAGTCTATTGGTTAATTTAGGTAGCCTGGTTCAAAGATTGTTGCCCTATGACTCACCATTTTGCCCAGTCAAAGGTCACGAGAATTAGAGAGATTTATATACATACTTGTAGTTGTATATATGTGCATCTGTGGGTACACACACACACAATTTGCTTAGTTCTGAATAATTAACCCTCAACATTTCCAAGCATAGAGTTCTGAGCAGATTTTCTGATTAGAAATGAAGAAAGCCACTTGCGTCTTTAAATATTCATGCCACTTAATTTCTTTCCTACATTTCAAATCCCCCCATTTTCAACTTCTGAACCTTCAAATGCACTCAGATTAATCTATACAAATGAATCTGTTCCTCCATATGTTAGCATCATAACATTTATCTGAACAGAGAGTTACATTTTCTTTGGCAGGGGTGGCAACTGTTCCTGATAATGCCTGATCTCTAATTTACTTCCACCCCCATCCCCACCCAAAGAAGAAAATTTTCAGAATTTTGGAAAAGAGGAAATAGACTTGTGCTCTCACCAGCCTCTCTTTTTCCTGACCATCAATCATTTGATTATGTTTTGCCAGTTGCTTCTCCCTCTGCTTGTGCTGTGCCTTTAAGAATTCTCTCCTTTGGTTCTCTCTTTTTCCTTCTTCTTCCCGGAAATGGGATTCCTGCCTTCTTCTCTCTGTGCTTGCCCCTCGGAGCTGCTCCAGATGCCGCTCAGCTCTGTCACCCTGCTCCTGAAGCCTTTGTGAGCCTTGCAATGTCCGCTGGAGAGATTGCTGCCTGTTTAAGAAATGAGCTTTTTTAAAAACAAAAATAGATCCTGTTTCTTTATAAACACATCCTAGCACGCTAAATAAAACAATGAGCTACGAAACTTTACTCCTGAATTCACATTTTAAGTTTGCAAGCCTCTGTAGAGTTAGGCTCCCATGAGATCATTTCAGAGAACGTGATTATGTTTAATTTTTCACATGATCAGGATTCATGCAATCCCAGGACAGCATACATACATAGGAAAATACTAAATAGGAACAGATCAAATCTAACACCATCGGAATCATAATAACCTTGTTCATGGACAACAATTGAAAAAAAGGAATTCCTGTTCCTTTAACAATTCTGTTCCATTTTCATATATTTTTACCAGCACGTGAATGATGTGTGATGAATACTGTTTCAATTTTTACAATGGGGACTAAGAGTTCTCAAATTTTTGACATAGGTAAAACTTAATCTCTCATTCTGTGGCTGAAGCGAGAACTTTCTATTTGTAAAGAATATTATCCCCCTTAAGTCAAAAGAACTGAAAACAAAAGTCACAGAACATCTACATCAGGGCTGTCAAACTCCCGGCCTGCGGGCTGGATGCGTCACGCGCTGGCCAAGCCCACACCCGGTTTAGCGAAGGGGAAAAGTCCCGATACGTCACGTGATGCCGCCATGATGACGTGAGTTTGACACCCCGATCTATGTGGCTTCTGTTTATTCTCTTCTACCCAATTTGGGGTTACACCGCTCCATTACCTCTTATTTTCAAGCCACATCTCTCTTTTGAGATGGATTTCCTGTTGTTGTTGCTCTTTCCTAAGCTGTCTCTGCTCCCACTTCTGCCGTTTGAAGTCTATCTTAGCTGGGTTGACATCCACTTCTCTGGGACTATCCCAAGGGGCTTCCTTCTCCAGTAATTTCTGAAAAAAAGACCCCTTTATAGCAGGATAAGTTTTAGGACTGTTTAGGCCTAGTATTTCATAAATGAACTGTACACAATTGTGGTCTTCAAAAGTTGCCCTTCCCTGAAATATTATATAGAGGAGAGGAGTGTTCTCACCTGTCCAGATGGTGGTGCACTGTAGCTCCTTCTCATGTGCAAAAGAGATTCAATAGCTACATGATCTTTCTTCAGTGAACTGTCCACCCAGTCAAGCTTTGCCTGGACTTTGGAATTGTTAGCCAAGTAAGTTTTCTGAGAAGCATTTCTTTGGGAAAGCTGGGTTGAAGATCCACTCAAGTTGGGCTGTAAAAAACCTGTCATGGAAAATAATTACGTTCATTGCACAGGTAAATAAGAATAATGGTGTAGATATGACAAAGACATTGATCTGAAAAGGGGAAACATCATGGAGCTATAGATGTCTACTCGGCCTAAGTTACGTTCTTTTTATGCAGTTGATGTCTCTGAAGAGATGAAAAAACTGTCTCCTCAGATATTACTCTGGTACAACCACCAGTATTCCTTCTCTTTGGTGTTGCTATCTCAGGATTTAGTTGATAATTGAAGGTTGTGTGTCTCCCACTCTTGCTTACAGTAATCCCTTTAGTGTAGTTTCTCCTTTTTTTAAAAAAAAAAGAGAGTGCTTCTTGGGTATTGGTCATTCTTGTAAGTATTGTGTTTTTAATGCAACTTCCCTCCCTTGATGTCTCTAAAAAAACATGGAGGTTAAGGACTGATTCAACAATAACCTTTTTCTCAGGGATAATCGTATTTTATAATTCATCAGAAAAGAAAATGAGTACAAAGAATCACATTTGTGTCGTAACAAAAAATATGCGATGTAGCCATTGCAATATTATAAGTGTACAAATCCAAAGACAGAGGTATGCTCAGACTAGCATCCCTGGAGCCTCATTCACACTAGATACACAGAAATATTGTTCCCTGAGAGAGGGCAATAGAAGCCCTTCTGCTGATCAATGACATCACCAGATCTCCTGACCTCCTCTTTATTATTAGCAGAAAAAAGCTGAATGTCCCCAAAAGATTAGAATAAAATATGCTGATACGTTAGCTTCAATGTCTATCAATACGTCACCAAAACTCCCCACAGCTCTTTTAATATGGTTGCACACATTTCTGGTTTTGTTGAGTCGTCCATTTGCTTGCATTGGTCGCTATATCAACCATGGTGCCAGTATTGTTTGTTGTATCTTCTGAGTCGATCACTTTCTGATCCTACCAAAAATCAAGAAAAAAACCCCATTGAATACAGTAAAGATGATAAGGATGGAAATACTTAACTAACCTATGATGTTCAGCTTAGGAATTTTTTTAAACAGTGTCTGGCAATTGCTTATAATTGCTTTGGGGAAAGGGGCAGTAGGGAGACTTCTTGCCAGAGATGTGAGCTATAAGGTAATCAACATAATCTTGTACCTCACTGGGTTCTGCAGCTTTGATTTCATTCTCTTCCCAAGATTTTGCATCTGCAAAATTTGTTTCCTTCTTTAGTTTGCTGTTATCTTCTTTTGCATCCTTATCGTTTTCCAACGTGGGAGGTCTGCCTTTTGAAAGTTGGTCTTCTAACTTCTTGCTCAGCTCCTCTTTTGATGGGCTGACTCTTGGTATCAAAGTATCATCTGCCCATGTTGAACTTATTGGAGATGTACTGTGATTCCGTAGTGGGCAGCAGAAAGACCAAGGAGGGAAATGGGTATTGCTCCCGCAGACTCCAATACAATGGATTTTTTGAGTCTGAGGCCAAAGCATCCAAGGCAAATGGTTATGCCTGCACGGTCCAGAAGCCCGGTATCCAGGTGGCACAACAGAAGGATAATTTGGATTCTGCTCCACCAATAGTTGCCTGGCTGTCAATGGCATCTGAAGCTCAAGAACAATGCGCTCATATAACGGAAGAGGGATCCTCACAGCAACGTCTGCTGATATTGTCTTGGTCCGGCCATTCCAGAAGTTAATCAGCACTTTGCTATTTTGGAAAGCTGTAAAGGGAAATACAGAGGGAGCCATATTTTAGAAGGAAACAACATCTGCCTCATTACTAAGTGAGGGGTGGGCTCCAGCTGCCCCTATCAGTAGTTATTGCTCCTCTGTGGATTCTTCTTTCGGTTGGCAGCTTTCCCCATGGAACTCTTTTAAAGCAGAGATAGGCAACCAGGAATAGACAACTGTCTTGTACTGTAATATTTTTTTCCCCACCCAAAACTCTGTCACCGGAATAAATGGCCAATTTCAGGGGAAGGGGGTCTTCAGAATTAATTGTTTAAGTTTTCACAAGTTTTAAGTTAACCGTTTCAATCACTGACTTGCCAACCCCTTCTCCCCAGCAAGAAACAGGCTGAGTATTTTTGCCTGGTGACTATCTGCCACTATTTTAGAGTGTAATTCTTGTTAACATTGGTATTTCCTGCCCAAGGATATATTTTCTTTCTAATTAAATTATAATAGAAGAAAAGTCAGTTATTCTACAGTTGGGTATTCTAAAATCCACGTAACATTTGCAAAGAAACACCACTGTCCTATTCTGAATGCCCTTATAAACCTAATGCGTTTTGGATGCCTGTGAGGAAGAGTAACAGGAAAGAAAGTAGCAGTTGCAGCCCCATTTCACCTCCTTCCTCTGCTTTCTTTTTCCAAGCATACCTCTCTTTGCCTTCTGAGCATGGATTGTAAAAAAAATATGCAATAGGTATTTAATGGAAAGAAGGCAAAATTAAGCCATACCTGAATAATCTGACCTGGTTTCTGCTACTTGGAGAACGATGCCTGGGCCATATCGTTTGCCATTCTTGTCCCATGGAGCAAGGGTCCCATCTCCTGCAGATAATGGCTGCCACCTGGCATCATCATAATGGATGATGTCATAGAGAGGCGTTTCTTGCCTTCGAAATGGTGCCTTACCTTTCTGTGATCGCTGGCATTTTTCAAATTCAACTAGAACATGTTTATTTGAATCCTGTGAAATGAAGCCAGAAATACCACTGTTTAAACCTGTATAAAGGCAAAGGGTTCCCCTGTCCAGTCATGTCCAACTCTAGGAGGACAGTGCTCATCTTTTTTTTTAGCTGAGGGAGTGAACATTGTCCAAAGATGCTTCCATGGTCATATGGCCAGCATAGCTATATGCTGAGGCACACAGAACATTGTTACCTTCCCGCTGAAGTGGTACATATTCATCTACTTGCATTTGCATGCTTTCAAACTGCTAGGTGGGTAGGAGCTGGCGCAAGTAATGGGAGCTCACCCTGTCATGTAGTACTCGGGTCTCAAACTCAGGCTGTCAGCTTGCCAGCATCTTTAACCACTGAGCCATTGTGCCCCTTAAACCTGTATCTTATATTGACCATCTTCATTTTGAAGCACAAGTCTCCAATATATAAAATATAGATAGTCATGATATTTCAGTTTCAGAGCAAAGCACACACTAAGTTTATGTCTTGTTCTTTACAGTATATTATTCTTAAAGTGGTTTGCACAGCCCAACAGAACCCTCAAAGTGAATAAATGTAAACAGAGTAGGTGACATTTCACCAGAGCCTTAGCAAATAACTTTATACTATAGTTTTTTCATTGTTGTTGAAGCATTTGGAGGTTTATCTGTAACCTGTCTACTCAGGTGACACTGAGGACACAGATAAACCTCCAAGTGCTTCAATGACCCTCTAAAAGGATGCAAATGATGAGCTGTCTGCAAGGAATATAAATCCTTCCATTCCCCACTATCCTATCAAAGCTGAAGAAGCTTCTTGGATGAGAAGCGAAATGTCTTCAAAGAAAAAAACAAGAAAGTCCAGTTGCCTCCTGAAAAGAGCACCTTTGGGACAATTATGGCCTGAATGACTGAGAATCTCTACAGACTTTTTTTCAGAAAGATTATTTCTCTTGAATGGCCCATGGCAGCTCAAGGAAGAGAAAATATGCAACTTTCCTGTTTTATCTTCCACAGTAGTAGCAGCAGCTTTGTCTAGCCTGGCCTTTAATACAAATACAGTCCCCCCCAAAGCTTTTATGATATGTATTTGTGTTTTATTCATTAGGTTGCTATTCCAGGAGCTCCCATTTCCAATTTGATTTCCACAGTGACAGCCCTATGGAGAAAGTTGTGCTGTAAAATGATGGCTAATCCAGCACCTTTTAAAATCATACCACCCTGGTTCAAAGAGATACCTATAAAATGGTACTCTTGTATAAGACACAAGCCAAATGAATAATCAAGTCTGGAACAAGTGGAAGAAGTTAATGGAGCAGCATCTATAGGTCCTCAACAGAAAACCAATTATGTATTGAGATGATTAGCAAAAAATACTAATTCAGGCAAACCAGCTTACCTTCACCTTTTGGACAATATGACTGAGATAGTAATAGCCATCTGTCTGTTTTCTGGCAAGAACTCGTGTCCCCCTCAGCAAATGATGGCTGTTTGTGGAACAGTCCCCTAAATTCTCTTGTATGGAACTTCTTAGACATGCGTTACAAATATCTGGACCACATGCACCCAAAGGAAACCTGTGACAGGAAAGCAACAGGCATTAGGAAGTGCAAGATCGCTCACCAGAGAATTGGGATTACAGATATAAATGGATTAATAATAAGTATCAACCCTATTGGCACTTACAGCTCCGTTCTAACATTGGTAAAATGATTAGTAACAACATTAAAATCCATAGGGGCCTAAACTTACAGTTTTGTGCAATGATCTGTCAGCGGAGGGAAGCTGAGATGATTGCCGAAGCTACCAGGATGATGAAAAACTAAATCACAGCCAGTCTTAACCTAAAAGGATGGAAGAAATTAGAGAGCAATAATTTTGCATTCTTCTGGGAATTTAGATTGGTAAAACTAAACAGTATTTGGGGTCCTTTCCAACTATTAGATTTCATGTGTTCATTCCTTAGTAACTAAGAATATCAAAGGGTCATATTATGAATGGCAAGACAATTCTTTATTGCAATATGTCTGAATGCTCTCCTTTGACTCCCTGATGCTTATGAAGGATTTTCTATGATTCATAGGTGCTTACTAAAGACTTACTTCTTCAACCAGAGCTTCCTATAGTATTGCCATTTTTGTCCTCCTCTTTTCTGTCCATGCAGTATCTTTATATTTGTTTTTTTAATTAAATATGAATTTTATAGCTTTTACAATTTTTCATTAATTAGGATTTTATTTTCTATTTTAATGATTATTTTTGTTCTTTATAACTCCTGTGAGAGGGATGCCTCAGAAAAGCATCAAGATAAGTCAAGGAAAGAAAAAAAATGAGCCTTTGTAAAACTAACTCAACAGATTAAATGTTCATGTTATCAAATGAATGTAGTTTAACAAGTCAAATTACTTTTCTTTGGCTAACAAAAGTGTCACAATAGTTATCACAGTTCCCCCCAAATCAAGTGGTCAGATTCAGAATGGCCACTTTTATCATTTTACCTCACAGGAAGCTCCATCAATAGCTTGGAAAGTACCACCAGACATCTTGGCTACTTTCTCCAATAGCTTTTGACAACTAGTTTCATTGCTGTCTCTATTTTCTATCAATTGCACAATATGCACTGGACACGATTGTTTTGTCTCTTTAAGGCGGCTACAGATTTCCTCCACAGAGCCTTCGGGCAATCCGCTGGTGAACAGATACATTGCTTGGCGGCTGGGATCTTTTACTGCTTCTTCAATGCCATTCCAAGCACTGGCTTCCCCTTGGCTATTCATCTGCAGCGTTCTGATCCAACAAGCTGCATCCATGATGTTGGTGAGGGAACATTCTACCAAGTCATTCTGCCACTTTAATACCTGGAGAAGAAATTGGTTGCCTCTTCAATGGTTCAAAACAGAAATGCTACTACAAAGTTGCATCTTTCAAACATTACACCCTTGAATAAATGTTGCTATACTTTGAACATATTTTTTAAGTGAGGCCCTTCTTTCCTGCCCTAACAAGAGCCGCAGCGGCACAGTGGTTAGAATGCAGCACTGCAGGCTACTTCTGCTGTCTGCCGGCTGCCTGCAATTTGCAGTTCGAATCTCACCAGGGTCAAGGATAACGCAGCCTTCCATCCTTCCGAAGTCGGTAAAATGAGGACCCAGATCGTTGGGGGCAAATACACTGACTCTGTAAACTGCTTAGAGCGGGCTGTAAAGCATTGTGAAGTGGTATATAAGTCTAATTGTTATTTATATTGCTATTGCGGTTTAAACCCACTTAGAGTTACGATTAGGTCCCAATGCACTCGGAGAACACAATGGATGTTGCCAATCAATTCACAGAGCATCACAATGCTTAGGAGGGGGCTGAGATTTTAAGCCCTGCTTTTCTGCCTGGCCAAGTTAAATACATGGGAAAATCCCATTGGATGGCAAATCCACATAGGGTTAGGTCCCCATGAACTCGGAGAGCAAAATGGATGTCGCCAATGAATTTGCAGCGCATCACCAATGCTTAAGAGGGTTCTCTGTTTTTCAGCACGCTCTTTCTACTTGTCCATGTTCAATACATGGGAAAATCCCATGGGAGTATAAACCCGCTTCGGGATAGGGTTAGGTCCCCATGAACTCAGAGAGCAAAATGGATGTCGCCAATGAATTCAGAGCGCATTGGTATGCTTAGGAAGGGCTTGAGATTTTCAGCCCACCTTTTCAACCTGTTCTTGTTAAATACATTGAAAAATAGCATTATGGCAGAGTTCTCCATCCTTCCCATCCTTGTGGACCGGCAGGGAGGGGAGGAGAGAGGGGATAGTTATCTACGAGCAGTAGGCAGTCGCACACATGTGCTCCCCATGGTGCTTGTGCAAGTGAGGATGCATGCGCATGCACTTGTCTACCAGTTCCATGGGCTGGTTTTGAACGAATTAAGGCCTGGTAATGGTTCGTGGCCCAGGGGTTAAGGACCCCTGCTCTAGAGTGAAATAAATCTTTTGTTCCATTTCATAACTTTTATATTACCTTGCTGGAACACCAGATGATATTGAACATGGAATCCTTTAGTCTGCTACCCAGTGAATATAGAGTTTTTATAAGAAGTTCTTTCATGATATATGGATGGGAAGGATTACGTTCTGAAGTATATACAACAAAAACCACATTGTGTTCATGAATGCCAGCCAATAATGGTACAGTAGTGTGACAGAGATGAGGCATCCTAGATCACAAACATTAATTACAGAAAATAAAAATTAATGACAAGTTTGTAAATATATAAACACTTCATCAATTGTTCAAATATTTGCACAATGTTTTTGGTTCCAAGAATGAGATGAATCCATATAAATGTAACTTAGATTCTACTCATTTCTCTCTGCTCAATTTAAGATTAAATCTAATCAATTACTCTCAATTTTCCTAAATTTCCTGCCTATTTATATTATTGTAAAGTCTCCTTTCCCCTAATATTTCCCCTAATAATTTAATAATTAAAATAGCATTCACGTGCTATTTTTTTCTTCCGAAAAAGAGAGAATTCCTGTAAATCATTTTCAATACCAAAAATGTTAGATAACTTGTAATATCAATAGTGACAAACAAGTGTCTCTTTTGAATTAATCTATGTAAATTATGGAATGATAAAATAAACTTGAAATTTGTTGCCCCAAGGCAGTAAGATTTTATGTACTGATTTATTTTCAAGTTAGGGAGCAAGAAGATAGAATTGTATTGGTTTAAGTCTGGTGTATTCATGTAGCACAGATATAAAGCTTCTTGCCATTGATAAATGCTGAACTATGGATGAAGTCAGCCTTGAATTTGCTGGGAGGGAGAACAAGTGTGTGCACCTGTACACATTCTCTGAAACTATTGTAATTAATTTTCTTGTGTTTGGAAAGCAGCTGAAACTCATAGGCTGTTTTTGGACCTGTCACTTGATTCTCTCTGTTCCATTCATCAGTCAACAACCATCAATCAAATAAGCGGAGCCTTAGAGTCGGGGGCAGAACTACTGTATGTCAATAGCAAAGAGACATCTTTCATTATCATGTCTTGTTTTAAAGCTTCTAAAGGCACCTGCCTGGATGTTTTTAGAATCACTATGGAATAGTCATTGATGGTCCTGGGTGCTACCAACACCTTAATCTATGACCATCTCTTCCACAGGGAAATCAGGGCCTTTAAGTAGATTACACAAAGTAACTTCCAGTTAAAGATAAAAATACAAACATGCCAACTAACTAGCTATCTAAGACAGTAACAGTATAACAGAGTTGGGAGGGACCTTGGAGATAACTTCTCCTTCAACTGCTCAAGCAGGAGACCCTATATCATTCAGGACAAATGTCTGTCCATCTCTTCTTCAAAACCTCCAGTGACAGAGCCCCCATTGATTCATTGTTCTCACTGTCAGGGCATTTCTCCTTAGTTCTAGGTTGGATCTCTCCTAGATAATTTTCCATCTGTTACTTCTTGCCTTGCACTCAGGTGTTTTGAAGGAGTCCACCTCCTTCTGCCTGTGACAGCTCCTCAAATCTTGGAAGACTGCTCTCAAGTCACTCCTAGTGCTTCGTTAGTCTCTTTGTTAGACTAGACACCCCCAGTAACTGCAACCATTCATCGTATGTTTCATCCTCCAGACTAACTAAAATACAGTACAGTACAGTACAGTACAGTACAGTACAATACAATACAATACAATAGCAAATGATACTACCACTTAAAAGAAGCTACTGGGAAGTTTCCCTGTCCGTAACGATTATATATCTGTATCTTTTTATTTCTAAGAAACCGGTATCCTGTTCTACTGTGCTTACTGTTCACCCATCACATTTGCACATGCACATTTAATGCTTCTCACCTTCTTGTAGGCTGCTGTTCCCGGTCACCCCTTTGCTTTGCCTGCGTCTCTCCCAACTCACCGCAACCCAAATCACAACCTCGCTGCTTAGCAACCATCAGGCACCGCGGACTACTAAACCGTTTCTAGCGCCTCTATCGGGGAGGACCACCCTCTGCAGGTTTTGTAACACACACCGCCCGCTGCAGAATCAGCCTCTCGACGGATCTCCAGAAAAGCCAAGCCGAATAGGATCTGGGTTAGTGATGGGATGGAAGGAAGCCCCGGGGCTAAAATGAAATTTTATTGAAATGCCTTTGAATAGGAATAGCTCGGGTCGGTAGTTATGTTGTTTGGTTGGCCAGTTTGGTTGCAAACGTTTCGCGGAGGAGACATCTTCACAGTGCGCTTTAAATGTTATTTTTTTAAAAAAATGATAGGAGGTGGCTTTTAAAAATGTATTTATAATAAAACGACGTGGGCTTCGGTGTAGACTTCACGGAGTTTTGTGTCCGTGCAGTTCCAGGGATGCAAGCCCAACGTGGAAGAGACCCTGCTTCACTTTCTATCGCTCTGATTTCCCTGGTCCCTCGGGGGCGGGGCGATAACCTCTCTTTCCTGGACCGGACTCGAAAGAACCCGCCGCCAGTTCCGTCAGAGGAAAACTTTCCCCGCTCCGTTCCGGGACTCCCATTCGAGCGCGCGCTAAAGACTGGCAGTCCTCCCAGCCAATCAGAGCGAGGGTTACCGGGAGCTTCCGCCAACCTGGTTACCGTAAGTAACCTTGGCGGCGCTAGGAGGTCTGGTCGGCCTCCGGGATGGCCGGGGCTCTGCGCCGAGCGACGGGAGGGTTGAGCTTGCTGAGTCGACTGGTTCGCCCCGGAGGCAAGCTAGGCCCGCGCCCCGGAGTGCGGCGGTGAGTGGGGCAGCTTGGCCAGCCGGGGGAGGGGGGGGTTGGGGGCAAGGTGGGAGAAGGGAAAAGGCTGGGCCCCGGGGGATGGGGGGGGGGGGTTGAACGCGGAGCTGCGTGGCTCTGTTCTCCCTGCTCCGATGCCGGGCGCCTGAGTTCCCCTTTCCGCTGCTGGGAAAAATCGGGGCTCTGCTTGCCCCTTTCCCAGGCAGCACATTTCATCACAAGGCATAAGCTTTTAAGGCAGAGTCGCAATTTAACTACCTAAGGCATATAAAATGTCGTAAGGCGTAACGGCTTTCATTAAGGAATGTTAAAAGGCAAAAAAAAAACACCTTAATGCCTTTTAATAAAAGAGCTCGCTGGGCAAGCTGCTACTAGACTCCCACCTGATCTTTTTTTGGTCTCCATAATAGACTAACATGGCTGTCCGCTACAATTTTGAGAAAAGTCCTCGAGATTTTCCCCATGATCAAAATACCCGTGAGCTTGCTATCATTCCCGCTCTACACTCCCCCCAATATTTTAAATATTTGTTTCCCACTTTCAATGAATCTTGCTGGTTTTTAAAAAATTGCTAAGCATGCTAACGAGATGCTTCCCTGTTGTAATTGGGCAGCTAATACATTTATTCAAATACATTTATTTATTAAACTTCTATGCTGCCCGTTTCAATGAAGTAACCCTAAATACTTATGGGGCCCAGTTTTGTTGAAATGGGGAGATGAGTGTTAATAATTTCAAATAAATCTGTGCTGCTTCATGGATTCTGCTTTTGTTTCTCGTAAGCATTTGAAGGGATTAATTTTTAACATTTCTGAGGGGGAAGGAAAAAGCCAAAGCGTGGATACCAGAAATGTATTGTAGATGGTAAACTTGGAAAACAGGGGACCTGGTTTACTCCCCTATGAAAAAACTTTTTGTATTAAAAGAGAGCCAGTTTTGTGCATGGTTGAAGCACTAGGCTAGAAACCTGGAGACCAGAAATTTTAGTCCTGCCTTAGACACAGATCAGCTGGTTGACGATGCCCAGTCATTTAGGGAGCTTGGGAATTAGGAATAGAATACAGCTGGAAGGGACCATGGAGGTCTTCTAGTCCAGCCCCTTGCTCAAGTAGGAGACTTTATATACCAGGGGTGTCAAACTCACGTCACGGCGGCGTCACGTGACATATCGGGACTTTTTCCCCCTTTGCTAAACCAAGCGTGGCGGCTGTCCAGTCTCTTAAAAACTTCCAGTGATGGAGCACCCATGATTTCTGAAGGCAAGTTGTTCTACTGGTTAATTGTTCTCACTGTTAGGAAGTTTCTGCTTAATTCCAGGTTGCTTCTTTCCTTGATTAGTTTCCAACCATTGTTTCTTGTCGTGCAATCTGGTGCTTTGGAGACTAATTTGGCCCCCTCTTCTTTGTGGCAGCCCCTTAAATATTGAAATGCTGCTATCATGTCACCCCTAGTTCTTCTTTTCTCTAGACTAGCCAAACCCACATCCTGCAACCCTTCTTCATAAGTTTTAGTCTTCATGTTTTAGAGCTGACAGTGGCAAGGCACTTCTGAAAAACCTTGCCAAAAACCCCTTCAGGAACTAGTCCACGCAGTCAACAGGACTGAAAGTCGGACTTTGAAGGCACACACACACACCTATATATATATATATATACACACACACACACAATTAATGAATATTAAAAGGTATAAATGTTTTAGATGTCAGATATATGGCAATTATTTCTCTGCTAAAGTTATGGAGGGAAATATACATTCAAACCTAGTTATATGCATCCAGGGCAGCTAAAAAGGAGAAGAAACGTCTTGGTTTGCACAAAGAAGGGAGGCTTCTTAGTAGATTCTGAAACATTTACTGCCTCAGTGAAATAGGAAATGGATATTCCTACTTTCGTGAAGTTTAGTTTGGTGCATTTTTCAGAAATAAATACTTGTAAAATATTTTTTGTTCTCTAATTTCTCTCCTTTTTCTGCTTCACCCATTTCTACTATAATAAAAATACAAATCCATCTTTAGGTAGTAGCAAAGATTAATCAGCAAATGTATGATGTATTCAATGCTCTAAAACATTTTAGAAATGCTGGTGCGTGTTTCGGCTGTTTATAAATGGCAAAATACAGAATACGTTGTATTGAAATTATTAATTCCAGGCAAATCTGTCACAGAAAGCTACTTTATGCTACTCTGTTTTCTCATCAGTCGCATTATGCAATACTACAGGAATTCCCAATTGGTGGAATTCTGCATTCAGTACCTTATTTTGCAGTTTCTGTGTTAACTCTGCTAAACATATGCACTTGAGATTTAAAGGTTACTGCTTACTACTATATATTTGTCTTGCAGGGCAAGCGAAGGTGTACATGTTAATACACACTACCGCCAATTTGTACCGCCACCACAGTTTGCAGTAGTCATCGGTGAAGCAGCCAGTAGTCTCATGTGGTTCTGGATTTTATGGCGTTTCTGGCATGACCCAGATGAAGTGCTGGTAAGAGCTGTTAGAACAGCTGTAAAGCAACTGTAAAGCAATAGCTTTCTTAACACAGAATATATTGTAATGTAATACCTGGGTGAAAGGCCATTCTGTTTTACTTGTGTCACATGTTTATTTTAATACATATGAACCACAGGAGCATGTTCTATCTCTCAAGATGCAAGAGCTTTGTAGAATCCTGCTGCTTAAACTAGGAGCTCACTTAGTGCAACATGTGGTCTATTTAACCTTATCTGGAGCATCAAGCTAATAATCATCATCCCTATGCACCTCCAGCGTAACCTGATATATTCTGCACTAACAGTCTTTCTTAGGAGGACATTTGGGGCATTAAAGACAATTCTTTTTTGACAATTCTGTTATTCGTCTGTCAAAAATTCTAGAACTAAAACAGAAAAGTTATTTTAACTGACATTTTAGTAACATGGTTGTTAAGTGAATCTTCCCCATTCACTTTGCTTATAAGAAAGTCAGAAAAGGTCCAGGTCACCTGACCCTGGACACTGCAACTGTCATAAATATGAGTCGGTTGCCAAGCATTCAAATTTTGGTCACATGACCATGGGGATGCTCCAATGGCTATAAGTGTGAAAAACGGTCATAAGTCAATTTTTCCCAGTGCTATTGTAACACTGAACAGTCACTAAATGAACGGTTGTAAGTCAAGGACCACCTGTATGAGGTCCAGTCATCACTATTACATGTTCAATGCCATCATGAGCTTGAACGGTCACTGAACGAGTGGTCATTAAATGAGGATCACTTATGTACACACAAGAGTATAAGAAACAGTGACCTGGAGTATATAGAAAAAAAAAACCCCAACCAGTTGAAGAGTGCTTTGTAGTTGCATGACGTTCTCTTAAGAGATGGCAAACAAGCAATTTATTATATTGGTTTACGCACATAAGATTACTTTTTCCTGCATATCTTATTACTAACAGATTTAGGAAAAGAACAGTCTTGTCCTTGATTATACATGGTTATTTCTTGCTTCTTTGTCTGGGAATTTGTATAAGATACCAAAGCTTGGACAAAGTTTGTTCCCAAGTCTTGCATGCCGTGTCCTCTTACTGTTATTCCCATGCCAGCTAGTATTTTGTTTTATTCCTCCTTTTAATCCCCCAGTTACAGCGATGGCTTCTAGCTTCTTCTATGGTGTTCTTTAGCTATGGCTTGGATTGTGTTTGCTAATCTTTATTGATGGGAGAATTCAGCAGATACCATTCTGAGACGTGAACATTTAAATAATCCTATTTTCAGACACTCGCAGTACTAATTGGAATCGGCCAATAATCCCATTCCACGGATTTATGTAATGTATTGTTCAGACTAAGACTGACTAAACAAGATCACATCTTAATGAGAGAACTGCTACTGAAGCACAAGTTGGAGAATTGTTATGCTTCTCCCAATAATGCTGAATATGGCTTTTTAAGATTATTTAGGCATCCTAAAATTGGAATGCAAAATTCTACTCCGATTTAGATTTTTTTCCCTCAAGACACCAATTCTATCATACTGAGTGATCTTTTGACAGGAGTTCTAAAAAAATCCAACTTTGGGAGGCTCTATTTGGAAGGGGAACAAAGCTGTATACAAGCTTTTATATATCTTTGAAGTATTTTTGGATTATAGCAATGCTCCAAAGCTAGGGTTATCTGATTTCGTCTGCTTGCAGAAGTGCTTGATTCAAGGCTGTGAAACAATTTTGTTTGGAAAGTAACCTAAAATGTTAAACTTTCTATTTTTCTCTGACAGGGTCACTTTCCTTTCCCAGATCCTTCTTTTTGGACAGATGAAGAGCTAGGAATTCCTCCAGATGATGAATAATAAACATGTGGTTTCAAAGTGGCTCTTAAAATAGGATACTTTGCTTAATAAGAAAGCATTAATTAAGATCTACTGTTGCAAAATAAGGAATATAACATTAAAATTGAACTACACCAGAAGTGTCTGCAGTGCTATTTCTTATTTCCCAATTGTAGGGGCATATTTCACCATCTTGTTTCACCTTGTATTTTGTTTCAACCTATTTATTTTCCTAATAACACTAGGAATTAGATGTGGAATATCAACATACATTTTTTTAAAATTAAATAGTAAGCAGACTTAAAAAACACTTGAATCAGTATTTAGCGTCTGGTCTCAAGGATGGAGTTGTGTTATGACAGACTGTGCCTGTCTTGTTCAAATGTAGTTTGAATAGTTATTTAAATTTACTCAAAAGAGATTCATCTAAATTATTTGTCTCAATTGCTTATAGACTTCTGGAAAGATATATACAGAAAATATTTTGCTTTACATAAGAGTATGAATTTTAACTAATAAACTATAAAGCCAGATCACGTGTTTTCTTTTACTCTCTCTCTGTTTCTACCAATATATCACTGTTGCATTTAAAAACAAAGACATTCAGAGCTAATTCTCTGGTTATACACCCAGTTCCTGCTTAAGAGCTCCATTTCATTGATACAATTAATGCTCTGAAGTTCCCATAATGTTGTTGCAAATATAACCCATATTATATTGATATGATTTCATGCAAAGTTTCTCCATGCAGTCAATCTTTATTATAGCAGTATTCACATCAAGTACATATAACTTTTAACCTTTTATATAATACAGAGTTCTTTAAATAACTTTACACAAATAATTCTTCAGTCTTAATTTTCAGCTGTCATTTTTTTAAAATTGTATGTCTCCATGCTCGCTAAACCAAACTGGACAATATTTCCCACTGTACAAATTTACATGAGAGAAAAAAGCTCAAATACAAATGAAAGAAATTTACGCTAGAGGATTCTAACAACTGAAATTTCTATAAGCTTTTACAGTCAACAACTGGAGAAAAGGAAAGGCTGGGTGATGGGAAAACGCTGCAGTGATCAATAAAACAAAGCTGAAAATATATTTCCCTGTGAATTAAAAATAAGTGCAGTCCTCATAAACATTGTTTTTAACTGTTACTTAAAAAAAACCCTGAATATTGTCTCTTAAAGAAGAAAAGAGTCAAAATTGCAGTTTGGGAGGATGAAACATTTGGGGGGGGGGGGAATCTTGAAGGAATACAATGTTGAGATAAATTTTCACTGCACTAATTAAACACATTTCTCCTTTTCAGTAACATGTTAGAATAACCTTGTTCAGCATTCTTTTGGTTGATCTTTGCAGTCAGTCCCATAGGATCTAACTTTACAGTGTTTTAAGCTGGACAAATTCTACACAGAGGGTCTTGTTCATCACTTTAAAGGTTGTAAGGGAAAGCCTATGGAAAGAACTTAGTAACTATAACATCTCCACGCTCCTGTATAGACATTTCCTATCAAAATAACAGAGTCCTAATCATGAACAACTCTACTGTTTTCCATGACTGCAAATCCCTGAAGTGATGATTAACACAGAGAGAGAAAAACACTTAGTGCATGTGGTAAGAAGTCATTGGAATGAAATTCTCCAATGATGAAGTGGAGAGAATATCCAGTTAGTGCACTTTCCCTATCTAATTGAAGAGAAGCAGCACAGTTGAAAAGGGGGAAAGGTCAACCCATATAATCAAGCACTTAACAGTTTTCATATAAATTCTTTTAAGAAAATAGTGTAAAGAAGATAAAGCCTTTTTGTATTCCAGACACAACAGAAAATTGGGGAATTTATGGTTTTCAGCTGCTTAGAAACTATCTTTTTACCCATCACTGGTCCCTACTAGCCCAAAGAGGTGCTGGTTACAAAAGCAAACTTCCTCTATTTAGGCCAGAAGGGCTATTGCAGTCCAGTAGTTGGGCCTCTAGTGCTCAGTCTCAATGACTACGTAATTGGGTCACAATATAACCTCACATGCTCTGTACTGAAATATAGAGCAACATTATTTAGGAATACAACAAGCTTAATTTTATTCTGTAAAAATTGGGTGTTCAGCACATTCTTGACAACCAACAGGCAACACCAGTTTTACCATATAGCAGTTATTTGGGATGATAGGTGCTGTCATACAGAAACAGATTTTATAAAAAAAGTAAAAAGCAAGGATTATGGGTGAGCCACAGAGTTTGGTTGTCATGAATGTATGAACTCTCCCCAAAGCCGGGAGAGAATGACCCTAAATAATATTGATCACTGCCACTTTAATCACAGAAAACAAAAGGAAAAAAACAATCTAGAAGGAATGAGGTGGATTTCTTTAACCATTCACAGCTTTAAATTTCAAAGTACACTTATTGCACTTAAGTTTTTATTTTTATCTTTTAAATCAAGTTTACTTAAACTCAGACTCAGACTCTGAATGCAGATAATAGTTCCCACTGTTCCCATTCTTTCTCTATTGGTTCATTTTTCTTCCATTTCAGCACATGCCTGAATGAATGTTTCCCTATCAACTTATCCTCTCTATATATGTAGATACTAACATAACATTCTAGCAGAATCCCAATACACTACAGAAAAAAGTGGACAGCTATAACTAGGCTGAGCATAAACAAGTAGAATACAGAATCTGGGAAAGCCTAACAGTTCAAAACTGTCACCCATTTAATATTTTTCTAATCCAGAAAGGAAGCAGAAATAATTCTAACAGATTTACCTTTTAATATATTTTAACTGGAATATAATAAATATAATCACTCTGACATTTACAAAATAAATGTCCGGGTTCAGAATTCCATCTGTCAAAATAAGGATTACAATACGTAATTGCTGCAATTTATGCTAATTTATCTTGAAGTAGGTCTTCAAGAACAGTAGGTCTTACTTTCACATTTTAAGAAATGTTTAAGATTATGCGACAGACTATTTTGCTATTTTAAAATATTTTGGCCTGTTGATATTAAGTATTTGTAAAGTTTAACATCCCAGTGGATTTAATATTTCTTAAAGCCTAATGAAAGTGGGAACGACCAATCAATAAACTATGTAATCCCTGTCTTCACAAATATAGATTTGGAACAGTATACCAAATCACATTAGCTCCTGTAGTTTCTTGGCTATTTATCCATATTTTTTCAAGTTTATTATCTCAAAATAGTAACTGAATCTAGGTTGCAATTTACAGATTTCCAGTTCAACAAGTTGCCTGAAGAACAAGTGAAGCAAATCTTTGATTGCTTTTCTCAGTAAGAGTCTCAACAACTTTCAGCTAGTAGTCTCCAGACCTTGCTTATTTTCGATCAACATATTAAGAATTATAGCCCAACATATTTAGGGACAATAAGAGCAGAGACAACTGCATGAACTTTTTTTTACCCTTCCTGAAAGATATGTTTAATGTTCTTTCTTTTATAAAATGGTTCTTCAATTTTGCTTACAGTATTATATTATAAATAATAAATGTTTATTATTTCAATTAACTTGGGATATAGTGCTGATTTGGGGAGTAAATACTACATGAACACAGTATATTGGAACACTCCAGAAGAGACAAATGGCAATCATGGAGATCCAGTCGCTATTCATTTTATTGAGATTTAAACAGGAGATTTTGCTTTGTGCACAATTTCCTGTATTTCTACCCAAGTTTGAAACTGTAGTGTATTGGGAGTCAAAGTAAATTTGCTGTCCTGTAATATAAGCATCTCAATATAGTGGTCATTTTTTTTCTTGCTTTTTAAAAGGCACAACCATTTGGCAAATTGTTAAGGAAAATTTCCCAGATTAAATGTGAGAGATCCATTATAAAGCAAAATGTATTTACTAACTAACATTTGTGCAAGCACAGACAAGGCTGATACAATACAAAAATAAAGGCAAAATGAATGTTTTGCTGATCGTCTAATTCTGCAAATAAAACTTAGTGAAACTTCATGAAGAAACCAAGAATAATGCACGAAACATTTTTAGTTATGCCCACAATTGGAAAATTGAATCAAACTTCAATAAAATAATTCACAATCTACCCACCATCCTGATCTTTTTGAAAGGATACTAACCATTTTACAGTTAATTTGTAAATTAATATATAACTTTCAGTTGTATGTATTATTGAAATATGCAATGCTTTGATGAGGTTTCTTACTACAAATGAGGTGAAATAATGACATTCTAAAGAATAAAAAGTCTACTGGTTTAGCATATAGTAACTTCGTGGAAAAACTGGTGCCTTTCTCCTCCATATACAATTGGTGATTAAACATGAATTATATTTAACAGTACAAATTCCTAACCAATGTGAGAGATATGCTTACAAAAGAAATGGAACTAATAGAATAATTAAATCTAGACTAGATTTAATTTCTCTAGTGAAATTATTTAGATTGAATCCAGAATAAAGTCTCTCCAGATCAGCTATGCAGCATTCTCTGAGTGATAGTTCCTCTCTTCCAATGGATCAAAAATTGCTTAGTCTTAGAACCATGTACTGAATTCATGGTTCAAAAAAAGAATACGAGATAGAAGATATGCATGCATAACTAAATTGTTCCCCTCCTCCAAAGCAAAGCCAAAACTGAAACATCTAATAAAAAAATCAAAAAACCCCAACATGATGAAGTTTTGCAGTGAAAATTGCAGCATAAGACTGGAGAGAAATTTCTTTCACAAAGACTACCAGCTGGATATTGGGATAGGTAGTTGTCTAGAGTTTTTTGGTGAAGTATTGCCAGTAATAATATCATAATGTTCGAAAGCCTTTAAAATACAGTAAGAATGGCAGTCAAACATTAATTCACAACATATTAATGTAAGTATTCTCATAGTCAACCTAAAGATGGTGCCTGTTTATGGTGCAAAAACAAAGGTCAGGTGAAGCCTAGGAATGTTATAATTCTATCATTTGTTGTAGAATTTCTCAACTGGATAAGTCTTTGTTGAGATAAGCGCTGCCACTGGGATGATTAGCTAATGAACACAGTTTCAACACAGCATATTAAGAAAAAAATTAATTCTGGAATAAGTAACCCTCCATTTTGTTCAACCACAAGAAAATTTGTATAAGGACACATTCCTATGATCATAGTCTCTTTTTGTTTCCTAAGAAATTTTAATTTGGAATTAACATATTGATTGCAGTTATTCTCGTTCAAAAGACCAGGATGATTTGTTTTAGTGTAACAATGTTAAAATCAATTTGTAAACATTCTTACTCAGAAATCAGTTTGACTGTTCTCAACTGAACTGATTCTCAGGTTAAGAGTGTTTAGAATGGCATTTCTAATGGCAAATGCTAACAAAGGATTAAAACGATCTTTCAAATGTCAATTGAAGGGGTATTATAATGAATCTCTTGATTAAAGAATAAGATATAATATTATACTGAAATGATTTTACTGTGTATATTATTTACTGCATCCAGAAAACAGGATCATTTTGTGCTAGAAAATTAGAATTCCATGTCTGAAGTAGATCTTTCTGGATGGGCAATGATTTCTATAAGAATTTAATTTACCAATCCGCCCTAATTACACTGTTTTTAAATGCAGGACCTGAATCATTCCCATATTGCCATCCCAATTTTGTGTTCAATTAGGTTAAGTTCATTCAGTAGAACATAAACATTGGAAAAAAATATCAGTGGCTTGCCTTATGCTTAGATGGACAGAATCAAAGCATATCCATGCTTATAACTTCCCATAAATGACTAGCAAGGCAGTACCTAGATTACAGATTTTACCTTGCATTGGAGCAAACCTAGAATCTGGTTGCACTTCTGGCATATTGACCAAAACATACCCAAGCTGTATGTTTTGGTCAATATGCCATAAGTATTATTCTTATCATTAGCAGAAAATGGTGCATGTGACATGGGCACAACTAATACAGTTGATTTAGCCTTATTCTATCTCATTATAGGCATTCCTAAATGGTCCAATACTGAGGGGGATGAACTGCAACTTGGAATTAGGGAGTAAACTGTAAAGAGCATGAATTAACAAATGAAAAGAATGAAAAATAAGTATATTGTTGTGTCTTAAGAAAAATGGGAATGATGTATATTTGAGTACTCTGTGTGATCTTGTGGAGTTCATAAAGATGGATTTAATTATGAATTAAAGGGCTATCATGTAGGAACTAGCACCATCTGGGTTATTGAAGATGTATATAAAACCATGAATCCATAAATCTGTGATAACTGCAATTTATGTACTAGTGAATACTTAGAATCAAGGATGAGTTTGTGGAATTGGGGGAGAATATATTTTTGGGTAGCATGAATGGAGGGTGAGAGAATACACAAAAGGGACTGGGCCCTTTAGGGATGTCATAATAAATACAAATGGTGAATATCTACTTAGAAAATTTGTTTTGAATATGAGATTTAAACAAAAATCTAAGGAGTAGAACTCATCTCAGATACCTAGCTAAAAGAAGCAAGTATCTATGCCAGGGAGCAGCAATATAGGAAGATGTTAGAAATACATGAATGATTTAGTGAAAACAACAAACATAATTTCTTTATTATCTAGTTGTACATGTTGCCACACAGGAAAGTCCAAAGTTGTACAGACAGAATTACAGTGAGAGTATGGAATGTAAAAAGCATGAACATGGAAAAGCTCAACACGGAGTACTAACACTAAAATTCTAAGCATCAGTGAGTTAAAGTGGACAGGAATTGGATTCTTTTAGTCAGAAGATCTATTTATCAGCCAGGCCATAAAAAACAAAGAAGGAAAGCAAAGACAGTACTTGGATATAATGCAGTCAATGACTGAATAATACGAGTTAGTCTTCATAGACAGCCCTTCAATAATACGGTTATTAAACAGTGATGCAGACGAGGATATTAAGGAGTTCCTGCTTGAGCAGAGGGTTGGACTAGAAGACGAGAAGGTCCCTTCCAACTCTATTATTCTGTTAGAACATGCAAGAAAGTTGTGCTGTTTATGGTTAGATGCTGGAATATCATAGTTGGCAACAGTGAGGAAAACTAAAGACTGGCCAAGAAAACTGAAAAATAATTTAGCAGTTTCTGACAGTCTAGTAATTTCTTTGTTGCTAAGACATTCTTCAAGGAACAAAATCCTCTCCTATGTTTAGGGACATAATCAGAGAGAACACAAATAAATCAAACTGACTGCATTGCTGGCTTAAGGAGGTGAATTAGCTCAGCAAAGACATGGCTAGGGGCTGACTACAGAACAAATCACAAACCGTTGCAAGCCAAGATAAAGTGGAAGAATAAAGACAGCCAGATTTTGGAAAAATGATTTTGGGCATGTACCTATCATTTTCAAGGAGAATATCAGAAATTGCTTTGAAATCCTGAACCTCATTTATATAGATCTAGAGGAATTGTGGAATGAAATAAAGTTAGTGAACATGAAAAGAAACTGCCCCCCCCCAAAAAAAAAAAACAAAAGGGAAAAAGGAAAAGGGAAAAAAAAACCCAAAGAAAAAAGAAAATTAAAAAACCACGAAGTGTCAAAACAAATGGTGGGACTTGCCAAGATAAGAGAAGCCAAGATAAAAATCTCAGGAAACTTAACAAAGAATTTTAGAGCGCTGTTTAAAAAGCTAAGAGGCGTTATTGCTATACTTGTAAAGACAACGAAGATGGAAACAAACACAAAAAATAAGAAGTTTTCCAAAGGCTCTCTGAAATCAAGAGGAAGTTCGGACTCCAAATAACTACGCGTAAAAGACATCAGTGGCAGACATTAATTTATTTAGAGAAGATCAAACGGAGATGGAAAGAATATACTGGAATCCTGTATAGAAGAGATGTCAACATCCAACATTTTAGAGAAGTTTATGGGAATGACGTGGATATGCTGCTTGGTGGAAGCAAAAGAATTGCTATAAATCCTAGCACCCAAAGGTGGAAGTAAAGATGAAACAGAACACATAAATGCTGGAATATTTTAAAAAGATAAGGCTGCAAGTACAGCCAGCCCAACCAACCAACAGAAATGTGACTGGTGTATAGTGCTGCTTCTTTGTTGTTTTGATGCACCTGTAGAATATCTAAAATCAAACAATTTGGGATTCAAGAGTGAAGAGGCACTGATAAATGGTTATCTTAAATTTATTCTTTTGGAGCAATAATACAGTCAGTGTAATTAGAATTTTCATGAACTGCTTTTATCCACTGACCCAATGCTGCATAGTTTGATGAAGCAACTAGATTACTTATATTTTTCAGACTTCTTAATGGCATGTAAGCAAAACATAGTATTTTTATTCATGCCAATATTTAATAACCCCCACAAATCATAAACCATAAACTACTGGACAGCTTTCCTTGGGATACACAGAATATCTAAGGAGGAGGAGGAGGAGGAGGAGGAAAGAAGTCTGAAAGAATGTTGGTTTTGCCTGCCATCAATCAACAGAATATGAGTGGGCTGAATATTCTTTAGCAAATGATCCACACTGGTCTGTATTGAGTGTTATGGAGCCAAAAGTACTCTCTGTTGCCCAGCGTGCTATATGTCATCTTGAGCTGTACAAAATAAAAGTGGGATATAAATATAATAATAAATAAATGTTATTGGGATCTGAGAAGAATTGGCTTCAAAGAGTTTACTACCTTATCATGTTTTCTCTGCATGAACTTAGGAGGACAGCAAATATTTCTTGTAGTTTTCCTCTCTTCAAAACACAATATACATACTTCAACATACTGCATATGATATTCACCCTTTAGGACAGATTACTGATGGTGGGTGGTGGTGAGGTGGGCAGAAAAGAGAATCTGTATTCTGAAAACTTAAAAATTACTGCAGACCACCATTAGAGTTGTGCTTTACTTTTGTAACAAACCTTATATACTTTTTGCGATGTGACATAAGTTGTTTTAAAAAATCTCATTCTGAATAAATTCTTAGGAAGCTTTCCCAAAGCAGACCAATCACTGAAGTGAAAAGGAGTCATCCAAGAACACATCTATAACTTCCTGCATCACTTCAGTGATGCTTATACAGAAATGCACCTTCCCTGAAATAATGCCAAGCGATTTTACTCACTATCCTATTACACTGTCTGAATACACAGTATTTTTTCATTACGCCTCTTACTCTCATTTCTGTAAGACCCTTGGTTCAAGTAAAAATAAAATAAAATACACATCAAAACCAAGTTTTATGAACAAAGCTTTGCTAAAAAAAATGTTTCACTGGTTTTTTTAGTAACAGATCTGCAGTATTGGAGAATCAAAGTGAACTCTGAATTTTGACTTTTTCATAGATAATCTAGTTTCATCCAGTAGAAACTATACTAGCATCGGGGCTGTTCCAGCCTCCTACCGATCAATACAGGGCAGGACAGAGTAATAAGGCTTCTTTTCTTATGAATTCTCTTCCGGTGGCACACAACTATCCTTTGCCAAAAAAAGAAAATTACCACACCATAAAGAATTCTGCTTACTTCATAATTCATACAGCTTCATAATTCTACTAGAGATAACCTAACATCTGATTTTGGTATCATTTTCTCTTGTTTGGATAACAACAAGAAGTGGAAACCATTTTGCAAATTAGATTTTAGGGCAAGGCATAAAGAGAAAAGCAAAATGCAATCACCAAGGATACAAAATAAGGGCAAGAAAAGAAATGCATGGGAAAAGGTGAGGATAGGCAAAGTGAGTAGTGTTGATCCAGCAAGTACCATTTGTATATAAAAACAACAACAAAAGAAACAACAAATTGACATTAAAGCCAATTTGCTGCATTTTCTCTCTCTCTCATGCACACAATTTTCATTCACAGTTTGCTGAATTAACATGATTAAAAGTTCTGCTTTTTTAAAAAAAAGTACCAAAGCACATTTTTTGGAATGTCTAATTTTTGGGAAGGTTGTGGCTGGGTTTCATTTTTGAAATGTATTCAATTCAACCTGAGAATGTCTGCTTATGAAACGTTAGGTACCTGACACTACCTTGTACCTTTTAAAATAGGTACACTTTTTATTCGTAGTCTGTATTAGACTTTCTGGGCATCCCCAAAAAGTTCAACACACAAAACATAGATTCAGATTCGCAATACAAAATGAAAAAAAGCCACGCGTGTTGAGCTTTGCTACAGTTTTGTAAAAACATTTGTTGCTGGACCGACAAAAAAAAGGGCTCCTAACCCATTCCAAAAGTATACAAAAAGGAAAAGATGTGGAAAAGGATGGCTCTGAATAGGAGGTAAAAGCAATTCTGGAAAGTGCAGAATCGCCTTTCCTTTTCAAATGACTCTGACTGACTCTTCTGAATTTTTGTTTTGTGAAATCAAAAGAGTGAAGTTCAATTGAAAAGGAAACACCGCACTCATTTTGTTGATCAGTAAGCACACCAGGAAGGAAAAACACACACAAAATAAAATCAAACCAGAGGATGATTGTTTTGATTAGCTCTGTCTCATCAGATGTTCAGCCTCTGATGAATTGCTGTTAGAGGGAGAAAGCCGGCCAGCAGATCATCCCAAGCCTATGATGCAGAAGGAGTTCCAACTTCATCATGCCACAGCACCAGAAGGTCAAAACGCAGCCCTCCCTCTTTCCTGGGAATGATGCCAACGGTACAGGCAGCCACTAGAGATCTTCAAATGCACATGACTTTTGTTGAAGGGGGACACAGAGGCAGCAGAAAGCACTTGTCCCAAACAAGAGCTTTTCCCTTCCACCAAGGTTGGATTGGGAGCTCCCTTCTGATCTGATCTAAGTGTACAGATCTATAGTTTTTCTAAACTGCAGTGTTTAGAGGAGCACAAGCGAGTCTGAATATTCTAAAAAGAAATGGTCGGAACACAAGACTTTAAAAATAAGAGTGGATTTGCTGCCAATGATGCTGTGGCTACTTGAACGCTGCAAATTCGCCTGTAGAGGGAGGATAAGAATCAAGTTTTAAAAGTTAGGTTTAATTCATCAGGAAGACAGAAACTTTATCCAGTATAAATTTGATGCCATACACCGGACATCTTGTTAGGGAGAAACGAAACTGTTAAAGAGTTAATTGTGCCAAAGGATCTTTTGGACTTATGGAATAAAAGAATACTCAAACAAAACCTTTTTAAAAATCAGTAAAATAAACCTGGCCCATTTTACAAGAGTAAAAGAGGTTCTATTAATCAATCTGCAAGAAGAGAATGTTATCCTATATATTTCTATGATTCCTATTCATGTATTTTTAGCTTACAAAGTTAGGAGATCTAACATAATGGTAGCTGAAACCTAAAGCCCAAATATTAAAAGGAGGGTGAATAGTAGGAGCTCTCTAAACTCCCAACATTTCAGTCAGTAATTTAAGAGTCAGAAAATAAGATAGAATATCCCTTCATCTATATTTATGCAAACTTAGAAAATACACCTTTTAATAGCTTGATTCCAGAATGGCAGTTACCTATTAGCATAAATGTAAATAGTTTACAATATTACTAGTCCATTAATAATACAAAAATGCAACAATGCTTTCCATATACATGCTACTTTTTAGTTTATTACATGATTCCCTACTGCCATTTATTTAAAAAAAAGATAAATGTTCATAAATAGCTTCTGAATTTATTGCATTAATAAGGAGCAAATAATATGATTTGAGGCCAATTTAAGAACATTTATGGTCTCCTACCCATTTCCACTGTATTTTTTCATCATCTTGAATCTATGTATACAGGCTTATGGTTAACAATTAATTTATATTAACAATTTTGTTCCTGCTGCTCTTCTATATTAACAATTCTGAATGGTGACAGGAAATGGTAAAGGCAAGGTTGCAGAACAAAAAGCTTCATATTTCATTTAGTCATTTAAGCGTGGCATAGTGTATTCAGTTCCTCCTCTCAAAGCACGAAGGCCATTTCAAGTCATATTAAAAGCCATTTTGGTTTCAGATTTAAGAATAGAGTACTTGAGAGTTTAATTTAATGGTTGTTAATAGATAATCAGACCAGTGTATTCTGATGTTTCCTGAACTATACAAGAAACAGTTTCCTAGAAACCCCTCCAATTATCTAATGGTGTCCTACAGTAAGAATAACATAACCCAATATTACCAAAGTTTTGTATGTCCTGTTCACTAAGCAGGCATAGGAAACTGACCTGGAATCAAAAACTGCCAATACTTCAATAAACATTAGGTGATATAAGAAAATGAAGGGCAACGTAAATTTAATATATGTTCTGTAAAATGTCATGAGAAAAAAAAAGGCACCACAAAGCTGGATGGCAGTTGCACGATTAGAAGCAGCCAAAATGTTGAGATACCAGACCTCTTGCTACTAAGTCCCAACAACTTCTGATAAACAAAGCAAGTTTCTTTCCTTTTGTTCTTTGCTTAGTTGCAATTGTGCTTAACTGTTGTTTTGAACTATCACCCTTCAATGTTGCTAAAGTATAGAGGTTTGCAACTGCTGAGAGAGATGATTTGCCACTTTAACTTTCTTTTATAAATTAAATAGGTCCAACAAGGAACATGCCAGTGCATGCCATCAGTAATTCCAACCATATAAGCTTTACTCTGCTATATAGGGGTTGTTGTTTTTTTAAACTTTAAGCAACTTTTTACTACTACCTCAAACCAACTACATACAAAATATAAGAAGGGGTCAGAAAGGGGCATCAGGTCAGCAGATGTCTTAAACAGGTGGCTCCAAGTCTAAGTGGCCATTTGATGTGCCACAGAGGGCTGCCTACTATGGAAGCCTCTCCCTCCTTAGCAAGCATGATTAAAAATCAACGCTGTTTCATTAGCACAAGGTTATGCTACCTATCTCCCAGTCTCTGCGAGCAATGCTCACTTTATCCAAACCCCAGAGTTGTTAGGATTAAAACTCTCAGAAATCCTGGCCAACATGATCATTGCTATATTATTTGATTAGAAAATAAAATGCTTCTACCAGACAGAAAAAGTAAGGCAGCTCCTAAGAGATATAGGAAGGTACCTAATTCTTTGTCCTGAACAATAAAGTACGGCAAATATCAATCCACTTGGAGCCTTTCTCAGTTTTCCTGTCTCCAAGATTTATCCTGGAGATCTTAAGGAGGCATAAAATTGAGAAAGCCAGATTTGGTCAAAAAGTTCAATGCTGAAAATAACAAAGGTTATCATTTAAGCAAAGGCAATGTAACAATGAGGATTTACTTTTTGAAATAGATATTCCAGTGCAAAATATCAATTTTTTTAAAAAGGTGGAGAGGAGAGAAAAATGGAAGAATTCTGTCCAAGAAACCCTTAATTACAGTTTGCTTTACTGGAGACCTGAACTTAACTGGATAAATTCCATACAAAAGCATGAAACATTTTCTCCACAGAAAGGAGATTTCAGAAGAAACATTAACCTACAAAATACTGAGCAGCAACAGCAAAGCCATTGACTTTTGAGAGAAAACTGGTGGTAAAACTTTTTTAACCCACCTTTAAACAACTTTTAAAGTTTACCACTCTGCTTTTACAGGACTATTTTACCCCATTATGGGCATCACTGTTTTAATACATAGCAGTCATTTCAACACACAACTGTAGAGACAAAAACAAGACATATTTCTGTTTTTCTTTCTGCCTTTTAAAGCCCCTTCAAGTATTTTAGCCTTATGATGCTCTATACTCTTTTACACTCTTTTACCTTACCGTTTTTGTATTGCCATCAATATTGCTGATCTAAAATTGTTACCATTGAATGACAAAATACTTTTAAGATGCAAACACAAAACTCTACTTAGAATCAGATTAAACTACAACAATGAAACAAACAAAAAAGAAATATTTCACCTATAACCCAAACACAAATGGATACATATTAGTTTCTGAGAATCTTTTTACTGAAAAGGCATTCAGGAGCTTGTCTAGGATGGCAATTCTGAGGACCCTCTGTTGCCAGCAACAGATAGCTAATCTGAGCAAACTGACAGCCCAGGATTAGATAAGCCCTTAGTCAGTCAGTCCATCTTTGTCAATGATTTTAAATTGCTTAATGAAATTAGAAATCATTCTCAATGTTTTCAGTTTACCAAAAACCCACCGTATCCCCCTGCCTGGATAGGTGTTTTTGGAGATGTGCAAGCATATAAGCTAAAATCCTCTGTTTGGAAACCAGCCCGGTTCAAAGAGGGTTCAGATGCGCTGCGGTGAATTTTTGGCAATGACCGGGCCAGAAGTTCAATAGATGCAAGGATCTGAAAAAAAAAAGGAAAACCTAGCATTACTTATATGGAAACAATGTAACACAAATAATATTTAAAGTTGCAATCTGTTAGATGTTCTGTTTTTAATGAAACTTGTCAAATTTAATAAATAGAGAAGTTGCCATTTTAAGAATTAACTCCATTCTCCTACAAACATGATGGAGATAATGCGGCTAACTACTGCCTCTTTTCAATGAAAATTCAATGAAAATCAGTCTTTTGAGACAGTGTACTGCCTAAAGCACAACTGGAATGCTGCAAAGGCAAAAAACTGAAACCATTTAAAAGCTCATTGCAAACAACCTTGAAATTGTAACTGCTGCTTTTTCAAGAATTTCAAGCATAAATATTTCACAGACTGTACTATGGTGGGGATCCTTCCTCAGTCTCCTCTCCTGAGGTCACAAAGGCAACGCAGGCGTTGGAAGGTGCTACATTTTGCTGAAAATCTTAACTGAAGAAAAAGTGGATGGTTAAATTATTTAAATCTGATTGTTTTCTTCCTAACTCTGCAGGATTTCCAGTAAAATATGAATGATTCTAACTGTGGTTTTTCACTTTGGGATTGACTGTCAAAACATCTGGATAGGAAACATACATTTTCAGAGTGGAGACAGATTTATTTATCAAAGCAGCCTCTACTAAATAGAATAGTACTTTAACTATCAAGGAGGGATTAGTCAAAGATTAAAGTGAAATCTTGGTTTCATTATCATGGAACTCATAATTCACCATCATTGGACTAAAGCTATCCCTGTAGCAACAGAATTATTTAAACTAGAAAGCCCTAACTCTATATATCTTTGTTACATCATTTTGTTTATGGGCCTAAGATTTCAAAGATCAGACTATTCTTGGCTGGAGTTGCTGTGAGATGCAGAGCTAAATATGTATCTGGTGTGCATACTCTAGTATATAAGTATGAAGGCTCTCATTAATATAGACAAAAGGGGTATGAGGTTGACATTTTAGTTGAGAAGAAACTCTAGATAATGTGTGCCTGCTATTATCTTCTAACAGGCCAGCCTAACTGGGTGTCATCCCGTTGCATTGCCAACTTGCTCTTGTAATGCTCTTGTGCTACTGTTGCTAAATGCTAACCCAAATATGAGAAATTCTTACCTGGGGGAAGAGAGGCCTTTCATCTCTCTTTTTTTTCAAGCATTCTGCCATTAGTCTCTTCATGGCTTTGGGACAATTGCTTCGCACTTTGCTGAGATCCGGAGAAAGATAACCTCGTCCCACCATAAATATAATCTTTTTAGAAAGGAAGACAGAGTAAAAAAAGGGAAAACTAAATTTCATCTATTGTGATTTTTTTTTAACATGGATATAGTACTTTGGATTTAAATCTCCCAAAAAAGTGCTTCAGAATGCATGGGGCTGTGAATTTGGCACCTGACTGCGACATCTTAAAGCAACTGCATCTTTTCCTGGGAAGTCTGTGTTGCTACATATTGCAAAGCACTTTTCAGACACTGAATGTAAATGCTGCACAAACGTAATACTTTTAGGTATATTTCAAAAGTTTAATAGAACCAATTTAGTTCTTTTCCACACTGGAAGGTAAAAGACTGACAGGAAATGTAACATGTCCGTCAATTTTAGTTTCGCATCCATTGCATATAATTTCCAAAGTGGCATTTGTATTAAATACATTGATCCAAGATCTCAATAATTCTCAATAAGCAAAGATAGACACCACATTTATCTATGCCTTCTCTACAGCAAGTACAATAATTGAAACAGGAAGGACCATTTAGGCAGTCAATACCAACCACCATTCACCACAGTACTCAGAAAAAAAATTACCAAATGTTACGAAGTCTCAAAATTATTGTTACAAATTAGGTGCCTACTTGGTACTAACACACAAAAGAAATACACTGTTCTATATTTCAACAACACTGGGATTCACATTTACTTAAAGCAAAACCTAACTTGAGCATATTCACTTGACTTTCAAGGTCTTGTTTAAAAAACAGGTAGCATGCCCAATATTGCTAACTATTTTGGAAATCTTCTCAATTTCAGTGACCATCATTTGGTATAGGAAGGAAGTTGCTACTGTTACAAGTAAGCCATTTTTCTTTCTCCTGGCACATTGAATTAATTGCTCTGTTCATTAAATCAGGAGATCATGTTGTTCACTTATCACATGCTCAAAAGAAAAGAAATCTACAATTCTGAATCCTTAGATCTCAAGATGACTCAAGTATCCCAACAACCAACATATTAATTCAAAAATATATTAAAAATCAATATTCCTTTTCTGGATCAGCTTTCTGCAACTTGGTACCAGATTCCAGCTAAAAATACTGAAGTTTTGGCTAACATATCTAGAGGGTACTAGTTGGGGATTTCATTTTTTGCTAACAGGATTACAAAGTTGCCTTAGTTATATTCAACTTTTATCCTGTTTCCCCAGAAAATTTAAAAACTTTTCCATTTTCTTTAAGTAGCCTTGAAGCCTGTATATGTCTGAATAACCCAGATAATGTTACATAATTAACTATAGTGCCTATTCTCAAATGAAGAAAAAGTTCACTGAAAGTTGTCAAATAATTACAATTTATCACATTCTTTTGTAGAAAAGACATACTGATCTCTGAATGTAGATACTTAAGTCACCTAACATACCAGCAGAGTATGCCATACCTAAAAAAAAGTCCACCTCAAACTGAAAGCAGTGAAATGTGTACAAGACAACACTGCGAAGGCTGAAATAATCTGTCAGTACCACAGTACTACAATATGAAAGGATGGCTACTGGTAGTCCTCAATTTAAATAAACCATTTGTTTAGTAACTATTCAAAGTTACAACAGCACTGAGAAAAATAACTTATGACCAATCCTCGCACTTATCATGGCTGCAGCATCCCCAGAGTCATGCAATGAAAATTCAGGTGCTTGACAACCAGCATGTACTTACGACAATTGCAGCATCCTGGAGTCATGTGATCACCATTTGCAACCTTCCCAGGTGGCTTCCAACAAATGAAGTGAATGGGGAAGCTGGATTTGCTTAATAATCATATGATTTACTTAACCACTATGGCAAAAAAAGGTTGTAAAATTGGGCATATTCATTTAATAACCAACTTGCTTAGCAACAAAAATTCTGGTTCTAACTGTAGTCATAAGTCGAGAACTTCCTATAACGTAGAAATAACACCTTTCCCAACCCCAACTTACCTGGTCCCTATTGTTGATGTTGGAATATGGCAACTGCCCAGTCATCAGTTCATAAAGGACAATTCCAAAAGCATACACATCTGATTGAAAGCTATATGGATTTTTATCTTGCATTCTAATAACCTCAGGTGCCTGTGGCATAGAAAACAAACTGCTTTAATCTGTTGCAATCTCAGACTTTATCTATATAATTCAGATCCCCAAACATGAAGTTAGTATCTAAAAGGATAAATAAAAGACTAAATAAAAGCTATATATTTATCCTCGCTGAATCCTCATTAATAGAAATTAAGCAATTTCTAAGCAGATACTGAGTTGGTCAAATTGTGTGCAATATAGTCATGACCTTTTAATGATTATGGTAGTTGATAGTCTTTCACTGACATTAAGGGGATTGATATTATGGGAAAAAACATAAGACAACTTCGGGCAGTAATTGCACTCAGACGTTCAATGAGAGGACAAAGTCTTGGATAGAAAGCAAAAGATTTCCAACTATTCCATCTGGGGTGATATTCTGCTACACATTTATTTCCATCCTAAAGATATTGGAAATGTTCCTTTCTCTGTAAAAGGGATTGTGCAATTTTGGTGAACAATTTGGAAAATACTCCCTTCACCTACCATCCATAGAATAGATCCAGACAACTGTTCAAACTGGTGGGATCCACTCCATCGTGACTTCACTGTTGCTAGACCAAAATCACCTATTTTTACCGTGAGGTCTTCATGAAGAAATATATCTGACAGGAAATGTAAAGGAAAAAAAAAACTAAGCAGGATCTGACCTGGCTGGCAGTTGGATGGCAGGCCACCAGGAATTGAAGTTTTATAGAGAAGGTGAAAAAGAAAACCCATCCTGAAAGAAGATGGCAACAAATCACTTCAATATTGTTACCAATGAATACATGGGTATGTCTATGAAGTCAATCAGTGTTAAGCTTTCCTACGATAAACATTTTAGTTTTAAAAGCATGTATCAGACCATATGATACACTGATAGGCAGCTAAGAGGGCTTTTAGACTGCATTTCTAACATTGGTTAGTGATGATAAATTAAAGCAATGTGGTTACAAAATGGACGTCCATGCAGACACTGAGACTCCAAAGCTTCTGAAAGTTTCATACAGATCACATATTTGTATGAGAGATAGCTGATTTTACATAATGAAATATACTGGCATGAAGCACACTGATGTATTTTGCCCTTCTGCATTCAAGTCCTGTGACACTATGCTCTGAAGTTCATCAAAATAAATCAACAGATTGACTGTTGGATTTGGAATCAAAGAAATGAATCAAAACTTGACTTGGGATAGATACCCCATTCACACTCTTTCCAAGACATATGAATCTGGATGCCCATCTCCAAACATCTTTAAGATGTACAATAACTAGTTAGGCACAGAACATATATTTGCTTTCTTTAATAATTAAGGTTGAAGCTACTTCAGTATCTACGTATGAATCTTCAACTGACCCCAACTATTACTTTTCCCCCTTCTTTTACTCACTTTGAAAATAGGAAGGTGAATGATAAAAGTTAGTGTTTTTAAAGGATACTATTACTCTTGAGGTCTCTGTGGATGATAGACTTGGCATGCAAGTAACTGCAAAGTAACAAAACAGGCAGTGAATTGATCATGCCACTTACTTAAGGAATTATCAAAAAGCCAGGTGAAATTAAGTCGTAATAAAGATAATTTGTTAGATCAAAGTAATCAGCATCTTCCACTCCTCACAATTTTAGACTTGGATTGTAATCCTATGTATATTTACCATGAACATATTTTATGCTCTTTCTACAAACACCTTTTGGAAGGAAAAACCTACAACTTGGATTAAGTTACAAAAGTTTGCCATATACACACTTCCATCCAACTAATACAGTACTGCTTTTATCTTGTGAAATTAGGATTTAAATTCCTATTGCCATTAGAAACCCTTTGGTACGTTTAACAATGAATAAAGTTTAGACTCTGTTCTATATTTGCTTTTTATGAAGCCTAACCAATGTTGCCTACTTTAAAATTTCATTAATCCCTGTATAAGCTATTTGACTTGTTGATTCTCGCTAAAAGATAACATTTATAGTTTTAGTTATTTCTATGTCTCTTATGTTGAATGAATTTTTATTTATCATCTATTTGGTCTTTGACCATCTAACAATCAATCAACATACTGAACAGATTAAAACTCTCAAGCACTTGTGTTTGTGTTCTTTATTTATAGATCAATTTCCTTAAACTCAGCACTAATTTGAAAAATCAACATATTTGATTGTTTTTATATCATCTTGAACAAACATAATCTCCACTGGTTGAAACATCCTATGAATTATTTCAGTATAGAGAACTAGTTCAGGTTTCCTGCTCCATATTGCTCAGCAAATCATACCCAACTTACTCCATTCCTTGTGCTGTCTGGCGTGCAATATCAATCAGCTTGATCATTTCAAATTTAGTCTCAATGATGTGTAGATGGTGATAAAGACTGGACCCTTCACACCACTGCGTAACTATAGCCAGCTGTGGCTTTGTTGAATAACCCATGAAAAGTAATATATTCACATGTCGTGTTTTCCTATGGTGTTGGAAAAAAGGAAAAGTTAAAATTACTTTGGGGGGGGGAGGG
>JANHFL010002012.1:126123-140088 GCA_032468155.1 Oxyrhabdium leporinum | reverse complement strand
CCCCAAAGCCAGCAATAACATGATATTTCTAGAGATTAAAGCTTTAAATCAGCGCTCACTTAAATATCAAATCAGTTACAGTCCTACATTTTATTCTTCATTAGATTGAATTAGATGCCACTAGAATGCCAGCAAATGAAGTATGGAAGAATAAAACTCTCCTACTGGTGGTTATAGAACTCTACCACTATTGTTTTGCATGGTTTTCATTTCTGGGCATACTTCATCTGTTTTTCATTGTTCCTTGATTTTAAAAGTTCAGCCACCCAGAGATAACCCCCCCCCCTTTTTTTTCTTGTTCTAAGTAGCCCCGTTTTTGTAAAATACCTAAGCAATCACCCCCTCAATTCACTGTTAAAAAAAAGTGATGGGCCAGAAGAACAAGATCCATTATTAGTGAGTACATGCATGGAGCAATTGGGCAGGAAAGGCAGAGGTCGTTTCTGATTAAGAGCCCTGGTGGCGCAGTGGTTAGAATGCAGTACTGCAGGCCAGTAGTTCGATTCTGAACAGCTCAAGGTTGACTCAGCCTTCCATCCTTTCAAAGTTGGTAATATGAGGACCGAGATTGTTGGGGGCAATATGCTGACTCTGTAAACTGCTTAGAGAGGGCTGTAAAGCACTGTGAAGTGATATATAAGCCTAAGTGCTATTGTTATTATCTAAATGAACTCTTAAGTTAGTGGTTTTTCTGGTTGTGTCACCTGTATTTAATTCATATAATCTTACCTGAGAACTCCTACTTCATTTTTAAAAGCCTGTAGTTGCTGAGGGGTGGGAGCTGTAACATTCAACATTTTTACTGCAACATCACCTTAAAAAAGAATTTCAAAAAGTGAACTACGGATATTTTGCTCAAAAATTAAAGTGAGTTAAGCATGCCACTTACAAAATGACTAGGTGTTTAGTATATAACAGGGCAATACATTGTCCCATAAAGTCTCATTATATACGCATGTTAATGAAAAAAACAAGTTACTGAAGGCTCATTTAAGATTTCTGACTGGCATTCTCTTCTTGAACTGCAAACCTTTTATGAAGTCCTTTTCAATTTTTGATGTGATTTTACTGTGCAGCACAAAAAAAGCTGTTCAAGAAACAAGCTCAAAGCACCATGGGAATATTTGTTGCAACTTTTTCTTTAACCATAAAAGCAGAAGCCAGTGTAGTGGTCAAGTACCGATTAACAATTACTGAAATGGGGGGTTTCAGCAGTGATCCATTCAGATCGAGGAAGTCATTTTGTAAACCGGATCATATAATTAATAGGTACTGCCCTGGGCACAGAACTAAAGTATCATTGAGAGCCAGTTTGGTCTAGTGGTTAAGATGCTGTCCTAGGAACCAGAAGACCATGAGTTTTACTCCCGCCTTAGGCATGAAACACTGGCTAAGGGACTCTGGGCTAGTCATTCTCAGCCCAACCCACCTAACAGGATTATTGTTGTGGGGAAAACAAAGGTAAACAAACATAAAGGTGGAATAAAAATCAAACAAATAAAAATATCTGGATCTAACAAATGCACACTAATCAAAAAGTTAGTTTTTATCTGGTAATATTTTTGGTAACTTTCAGAATTCTAGGTTCTCAAATCCTTAACACAAAGAAATCTCCTGGGGTTTCAATAATTGTTTTAAATACTTTGGGTGAGAAATAGTTGCTGTGGTAGTTACATACCATGCCACTTCCCTTTATAGACTGTCCCAAATGAACCAGAGCCTATCCTTTGTCCAACTGTGATCTGGCCATCTGGTATCTCCCAGTCATCACTTGAATCTCGTCGACCTAGGGTTTTCTGCAAGAAAAGCACATTTAGAGTTCCGTAAATCTTTTTAGTAAAAATTGTATGCATGGTGAATGTGAAATGGCCTTACCTTTTCATTTTTTAAAAGCCCCAATTAGCCCAAACACATTTTATAAGCATAGCACACCATGTTATATGACATCAAGCCTTGAACATTTCAGGCGAATCTGCATACACAAAGAAGGAAAGGCTGTGGGCCCACTTTGATCTCCTATCCATACTTAAAGAGATCAAGCTTACATGGTGAATCACAAATGGGTGCTAGTTCAATAAGCAAATTTTGTCCTTACCATTCTAGTTCGGTCTTCAGAAGATGACGAGGACTTCCTCTCTCTCTGAGGCCCTGGGGATTTCTGTAATGCTTTCATATTAGTGAGAGATCCAGGTAAAGAGGCAGGTGGTGTGGCAGACAATCCTGTAGTTGAGCCTACGTTTGTAATTAAAGGTCAAAAAAACAAGTTTTTAAGATACATTGACTTAATTAGCAAACAGTAATTGCAAAGGTTGTATATAAGATGCAGTATTTCTAAACACAACACACAATTAAGTATAAGGATTAAGACTTGCAAACCAGGTGCATTTAAGAAATAGTACAGGGTGCAATTCTAGCTCAATTTAATTATCAAACTTTTGCCAACAGATGGAGTTAGAATGTGACTCTAATTCACAAAAGAGGAAAGAACTAATTTGCACCCTATAAGAGTTTTCAGAGGTTGCTAAATTATAAAGAGATACTGGATTCAGTATCTTTTTATCATTTAGCCACTTCTGGAAACTGTGTGGTTCTTTACGCTGTTTTTAAAAGGTTCTTACTTGTTATATTACTTTGCTTTTTTCCTGAGCCTTGTTTTTATTTATTTCCTTGTTTAAAGTATTGCAAACTCCAAAGAGGTATATATAATAAGCTAGGTGTATTAAAAGAAAATAATGTAAATTTTAAGACAACAGCGAAGAGATATTTTTGGTGGCCCATACTGAAGGAGCTAAGCAGATTTAAAAAAAAAAATAATCAAAACTTCAGGCCTCTCTCTTATGCTTTTGACTGAACACTTGGAAAGCTATTTTTCACTGGTTTCCTTTACTTTTTTTTGCATCTTCTTTTAGCCTATTTTCCCAATCTCCATGTAGTAAAAAGGGAGTTTTCTTTCCCCCCAGATATTTTCAGATTTCAAGAATATATCCTGCAATGCTGTACAGATGTTAATTTGCATGTGTGTGTGCTTTTTATAATTGTAAAACAGGGTTTAGTGGAATTTAAAACTTTAAAGGCATGGTAGGAAAGAATATTTATCTTTCTCCTTTCTTAATCATTTAAGCTGGCAGTAGAAGACAAGCTTAGTTTCTTAAGCAGCCATACAGATATTTCATGGAGAAAAGGATATAAATGTTGGAATAAGATACAGTACAGGTTTATCTATGCCAGTTTTCCTCAAATGAGCATCTTCCAGATGTGCAGAGAGCATAACTACCAAAATTTCTGGATAGCAGTGTTGGACCACACTTTTTGGAAATTCTTGGATACAGCCTCAATATATCTGAAAGATGCTGTGTTAATGAAGTCATATTCAAATGCTAAAACCAGTAAATAAAGACTACAGTATCTGAAATATTAATTTATTAAACAAAGCTGTATCTTTTCCAACAATATAAACCAGAAACATTTTAATCTGTGGCAAAACAAGATAGTATGTTTAAATAATGCCTGTTCTTGGTTTAATTGTTTATGCTGTTTTGTTCTAAAAGGTATTTATTTATTTTTAATTATATAACTAACAAGGTGAATAGAGTTTCCTAGCAAATAAATTGTATAAATTGAAAAACTACATTTACAAGTCTTTCTTTGTACAAATTGTATTGCAGTGATGTATTGCAGTACATCTTTATATCAACATTTTATGCTTCAGTTTAATTTCTGGACCATAATTCAGTCAAAGAAGGAAAACTATTTCTGTGTCTAATTCCAATCCTGAATTGTGGTTCTGGTGTTTTGCCCAGAAAAAAATATTTTTTGTATCAATAATCTCAGGTAAAGTGGAATATTACTATATTTTAGTTCTCAAAGTGATCCTGACTTTAGCTGAACCATCCTACACAATATAATATATCCTTTTAATTTACAGATTAGTCACAGCAGCAACATATAATTGAGGTAAATAATATTCCAGATAATTAACAAAATTGCTAGCAGAATCGTTAGCTCTGCAACAGATTTCTGAAAGACAGTGTTAAATAGGATTTTGCTCAAGCATTAAGTTAAAACTGACAGACAAGAAAATCAGGAATGTCAATCTACTCCAAAATCCTGGAAAGCCTCAAGATCATGCACAACAGTATGGTCCTGCTGGAATCCAGGCAGAGTTGTTAACTTCTGCACTGAAGTTCACTTCAGGATATATGAATTAATTAGCTGGAGGACCAACAAAATGGCATAAGTTTTATCTTACAGAATATCTGTTTTTAAAAAAAGAAAGCTGGCCAATTTGATCCCCCCCCCCCTTTTTGCGTCAGTTGGCAACCCTACTTCAGAAAAATCTGAATAAAGTTTTGCACAGATGTTAATTATCTGCAGGACTTGTCCTATCCTCGTTTTTCATACTGTAACTCGAGACTTTGTAAAACAAGCAATACTTCGAAAGAAGATAGTCCAAAAAACCTTATCTCTATAACGTAATGCTCCAGCAGCTTTATGACAGATGTCCAACACAGAATAATTTGTGAGTTTAATAAGAGTGAGTGACTATTAAGTGGAAAAAAGCACATTCAAAGCATTCCAGCCAGGCTAAGCCAAAAAATAAATAAATAAATAAAAATGATAATGTTTTGATAAACTCACACACTTACATACACACGCTGTGAGGGTGAGGCACAAACAGCATCTGTGGTTTTATTTAGTTTGATTTGGGTGAAAATGAGAAAGAAGAGCCCAACTACCTCTGAACACTGGGCCAGGCTCAAAATCAAACACTATCTCAGTGGGGACAGAATGGAGGAGGGGACTGGGAGTCCGGGATTGGTATTTCCGAAGGCAGCGCATCAGCTGGTTCATAGGGGCTGTTAGAGAGAAAGAGACGGGCAGGCAGAGACAGGAAGACAGACACACAGAAGAAATGAAAGTCATGGGACATAACTGAGGTGCTTAAGACTCCTATGCACAGACTGCTTATGATTTTGCAGGGCAGAAACTTGTGATTCCATTTCAAAAACAAAATACAGCATATTATTCAAAAGGCTGGGAATTGGTAAGCCCCAGAGAGAGTCTACTGACCAGAATTTAAAATGACATACTAGTACACAACACTTAAATGTTGGACAGAATGGGCAAAACGGTTCCAAAGCCACAGCTCCCTAGACATATGCAATTGTCAAATGGGCAATGTAATGGGCAGCATTCATGGCTTGAAGTCGTACCTGCAGTCTCAGATTTGCAAAGTAGTAGCCAGTTTGTTAGATGTAACTGGGAAAGCGGGGAGGGAGAAGAAACAAAATCCTGACTAAAAACTGAGTCTCTACTAAATGTTAGAGTAAAGGCATAGTTTGCAAATGTATTAAAAAGAAAGAAAACAAACAAACAAATGTCATGGAAAGCAAAAGGGCCAGCTGATTAAGGATACATGCTTTCCTGTACTGCATGGTACAGCCCGTACCATATATTCAAATGATAGTAGCCAAGTCAAAGCATTCAATGAAGCTGATCCTGAACAGGATCTGTAGCTATTGCAGCAACACCCACCAAAAGTGTGCATGTAACATGGTGGGGAAAATACACATTTCTGCAGTTATGATTTTTGCCAGTGACATTTCTCTTTACTAGACTTGCTGATAAAACTTGAAGCAACTTTTTCCAAGTTGGCAAAGTGCCAAAGTTGGCAAGATCATGGATCTTGGCATTACAATCTGGAGATGTCAAGCTTAAGAAGACTGCTGTACATTCTTACACCATGGGAGCATCATACATGTCCACGTTTTTTAAGCATATCAAAGTCAGAGGGGCCAGCAAATATGATGACTGGATTGAGGACATCTACATTAATTAACATTTATCATTCATTCTACAGATGAATGAATTCAAAGTATCATTCATATCATTCACTCTACAGATTAAAAGCACAGAAAGCATAAGAGTATCTTTCTTTATCCTGCATGCTTATTATTTGGTAAGCACCTGCAACTGATAAATGTTTGCTAGGGAGTCTCTTTGGAGAGTTGTTCAGAGTTGTTTTTCACCGATTAATTGGCCAGATTAAGTAGCGGAATTTATCTAAAAATATGCAGTATACATACATGTATACATGCATACACCCTCTAGTAGCCTGGCAATAACCAATTCTTTTTCAGCAAGAATGTGCATAATATCTCCAGATGTTATGTTTTTGAGAAATATAGGTATTTTCTAAAACGCTCTTATTGTATATTCTTAAGTTGTCAATTTAGAAATTGTGCTGACAGACATCTTAAAAAATAATCATTTTTAATATAACAAGATGGCAGGTTTAAGCTTTTTATGGCACAAGGAGGAAGAGGATCAGCTGGAGGCCCGTTGCCTTCTTTTATTTCTGATTATCTGCTGTTGTTCTTTTAAAAAAAATACTGGCTACCACTTTGCATATTGTTCTCATCTTCCCTTCACCCACGTTGAAATGCGAATCGGTGAATTTTTTTATAAGACAATGCTAAATGTCATGGACAAGCAAGTACAACCGAATTTCATTGCACTAGTTATATTTCTCTCCTGTGTCTGTATTTTGCAAAAAGGAGGCTGTATAAAGGGGAGGAGGCAAAGCAATGCATTGGGTATGCAAGAGAACAAAGTAACTTACCTCCCTCTCCTCGCAACCCTTGATCTCTAATCAAGTCCTACAAACCAAAAACAAAAACTATATGCACCTTATTCATGCGTTATATATGTTGCTTGTCATTAGTAGGACTGGTGATATAGCACGGGTTTTTTTTTTTCATTTAACTAAAAAAAGCATACTGAAAGCAGCTGCAAAGATACAGCATACTTTACTATCAATCTATAAAACATTTCCTTATCTGCCAATAACTGAGGTTTCCAATAAAGAGTGCTTGGGCTCTTTCGGGTCTGGAAGTGAACTATCAAGCAGCAATTTGGAGGATGGCTAGGTCTAATAGATTCTTTAAACACTGTTTTAGAGAGGCAAGTAGGAAAATGAAGCCTACTGATTGGAGATACAGGGAAACAGTGATAATCAATTAGCAGTGTTAAATAGCCAAGGTGTTAGCATATGGACCAACTTCCATTAATGGAAAAGTAGCAAGCTTTTTAATAAAATACTGAGCTATCAAGCAAAATCAAATCAACAGTTAACTCAGGGAGAGATAGATGTAGCATTTAATAATGCCAGACAAAAGTAAGCCCTTTACTCTTTCTTTTTCAAAGAAGTCCTGTATTCTTACTAGCTATATTGCATTAGAGAAACTACATTAATTGTTTGAAGTTGTTTAAATAAAAAATCATTGTGATTCTTATAGTACGTGATATATCAAAAGACATTCACCCATGTCAAGTCATCATATATGTGCAAGTCTTTATATAGAACTATATCCATACTATTTATATTTATTCAACTTTGTGAGGAAAATGCTCTTTCCATAATTTTTTTCTGTCTGTGTTTTAAAGGCTCTTGATAGTTTACAGTTTACATGCAAACATACCTGACCCATTTGCTTATTTATATCATCCTCCAAAATTTATCAAAGAGCTAGCTGTAATTTAAAAACAGGTCATGTGAGCTTATCCTTAGAATCAATATCTGATTTTAAATTCAGGAAGTTCAAAACAGCGTGATCTATTAGTATCAATACAGTATAGGCAATTTATGGTCCCTAAATAGTTATTTGTTTAACAGTTTAATATATGTAAGAAACTTAAGAATTATTACATGAGTTCTAAAGTAGTCTTAAATTCTAGCAATGTATGTGGCTAAATCTTCTCAGGCTCAGAGGCTGGGTGAGAGTGTATACCTTTGAGATTATTTCCTGGACTAGTAAGACTTGTTTCCATTTTTCATAGCCACTATGGAAAACAGCAAGTAGATTTTATTTGTAAATTGGAAGAACGTACTCAGTTGTCTGTAGAATTTTTCTTGCTACACCTGCCTCCAAATGTTCAGGATAAAGGAATAAATACACTAATGATAAAGAAAACAGTCAGTTTGGGACTTACATCAATATTGACCGGCTCTATTGTATTGATGTGCACGTTGGGGGCAGATGATGAGCGATCACGTTGCCCAAACTGATTTCGATGGTCTTCATCTGCAGGTCGGAATGGCTGAGGTATTGGAATGGATTTTGAAGGAGATGGACTAGGGAGAATTGGTGGGCTGAGAAAATCAAGACATTAAAAAAAATACATAAGATCTGCAGGGCTTCATTTCACAGATGTGACAAAAACAATTCCCACTGATCCGTATCTCACAGCAACTGTAAGAACCTTCCATGCGTTTACAGGCTTCTGACACAGGACTATGACATGTACATCATGAAACAGTTGGTGAACACTCCAGTGCAATTTAAACTTATTCCTTTGGCTGCTCAATTGTCTGACTAGAGATTTTAAGTATAGGATGTCCTAGTACACCAATATTCTTGCATTCGCAATCTAAGGAACAAATACTTACAAGCATATGATATACACAGATGTAAAACACAAATCCATGGGACATGAAATTTACTAGAAGCACGCTTTAGAAGTAATCCAAAATGTGGAAGCAAAGCATGCATTAGTCAAAAAACAGGTTACTGAGGGGTTTTACTAGTAATTAATATGATTTGTTGAATTAACAGGGTGAAGAGAACATATGATAAAAACATTGTTTATTCTCTGATAAAAAGAGAGAAGTTATTAGGGAAACACTTTTAGGTATGAGAAAAGGGTTTTTGTTTGGGCAGACTTTTCTTCAAAAATAAAATATTATTTGATTATCAAAGGTGCATTTGAGAGTGGTGTGGTGGCCTAGAGGTGGAGCTCTCATTTCACAATCGGGAGGGTGTGAGTTCAATGCCAGGTACTTCTTTTTCCAGGCACAATGAGAATATATCTGCAGAACAAAACTTTGCATTGGGGACAGGAAAGGCATCCGGCCATTAAACACTCTGCTAGCTCCATTCAGTTGCCCAGACTCCACCCTGCAAGGGATTATGGGGTCGTTAATGATGATGATACTTTATTGAAGCTTCAATGGTTATAGAAATAGTGTAAGCTGAATCGGAGGTTTTCCCATGCAAACCCCACAAAGGAAATTTCCCTCTCCCTCTCTCTAACCCCCACCCCCCACCCCCGGGCCATCCCCTGGTTATCTGCAAATGTCCAATCAGGTGTTTTCTCCCCTTCACTTTCCCTCCCCCTCCCCCATGCTAATACCTGTCGGTCAGCTCCTGAAGCTTAGATAGGCGAGATGCAGCCAGGACCCCGTCCAATGGAGCCCTTCTGTCTTGTGGCTTCTTTTACAGGGCTATCAATTTTGGGGGAATTGGCGTCGTGGTGGGCCACGAGCTGACACATGCCTTTGACGATCAAGGTGAGTGGGCGAGGCTCCTTCCGTGGCAAGCGGGCGAGCGGTTTCCCTCCTACGGATAAATACGACCTGGATAGGAAATTCTTTCCGGGTTATTGGGCAGGCCTGGTTCTCCTCTCTTGGCAAACCAGATCAGCTCTGGTCTTTCTTGTTGTTTCTCCTCCCCGGACCCGGCAGGACGCGAGTACGACAAGGACGGCAACCTCCGTCCCTGGTGGAAGAACTCCTCGGTGGAGGCCTTCAAGCAGCACACCCAGTGCCTGGTGGAGCAGTACGGAAACTACTCCGTCAACGGAGAAGCCGTGAACGGCAAGCACACTCTGGGGGAGAACATTGCGGACAACGGGGGGCTGAAGGCCGCCTACCGGGTGAGTGGAGGGGGCGCAGCCCTCGTGGGCAGCCCGAGCCTGGCTCCACGGGTACAGCTCACTCTGCCCTTTCCTTGCCCGCAGGCCTATCGGAACTGGGTGAAGAAGAACGGGGAGGAGGCGTCTCTGCCCGCCCTTGGCCTCACCAGCGACCAGCTTTTCTTCGTTGCCTTTGCCCAGGTGGGAGCTCTCGGCCCTTCTCTCCTCCATCCCACCACAACTCTCTCTCTCTCTCTCTCTCTCTCAGCCCTCCACCCCTCAGTCTGCCCCGCTGAGCGCCGTCTCTTGCCCCTTCTCCCAGGTCTGGTGTTCCGTCCGTACGCCGGAGAGCTCCCACGAAGGCCTCGTCACTGACCCCCACAGCCCTTCCCGTTTCCGAGTCATCGGGACAGTCTCCAATTCCAGGGCCTTTGCCAAGCACTTCCAGTGCAGGCCCGGTTCGCCTATGAATCCCTTGCAGAAATGTGAAGTTTGGTGAGTTTTCTCCCCACAGGAAGAAAAAAACAAAAACAACCCAAAAACAGGGCGCCCACTATTCCGCTTCCTCCATGATAAGGACAAAAGGGAGGCTGTCCCTTCCAGGGCTTCCTGGACACCCCCACGCCCCCACCCCTCGCTCTTAGCTGCCAAGGGACTCCGGAAGACCCCTTTGCGTGGCGTCCACTCACCACGGAAAACTTTTCCACCGCATCTCCCGTGGACGGAGGCCAGAGGTCCTTGGTGCACTGATCCTTCCTTTCCGAAGACCTGAGCCAGCTTGAAAGCCTTTTGCCACTTTTCCAAAGGGAGAAAGCGCCCCGTTGCGTTCAACGATACTGGCCTCACCACGGACACAAGGGGACACACGCAGCCTTTTGTAAAATAAGGAAATTATTTTTACAACTTTGCAGAACACTGGAAATTATTTTGGGGCGGCGGGGGGGAATGTATGGAATCTTTAAAATGTTATGATTATCTTTGTGTCACTCTCACTTCCAAATGAACAGATGGGGAAAGGCAGTTTTTTGGGGGGGATGTGTATATAACTTGACCCCCTTGAAGGGGGTCAATGGGACTGGGGTCTCCCCGGGTTTGTGAGATGCCCCTCTGGCTTCGGGGCCCCGGATCTGCCAGGGTCCCTGCCAGGCATTCGGTGTGGGCTTGTCCTCAGAAGCCTTCCCAGGTGATCTGTCTCTCAGTTGACCTCTCGTGAGCTTTTCCGCTTCGAATTAAAGAGAGGGGATGAGAGCAGAGCTCCAGAGTTAAGCAGGGGCCACACTAGGCTGCCCTCCCCTCCAAAACCAGGGGCTCTCAGCCCCAGGGTTGTCTGGGCTGAGTTGGGAGAGGGGCTCTGGGCTCCTGGGCAGAGAAAGATGTTGCCAAAAAGCAGACACCGAGCAAAGCCTCCCCCCCCTTTTTTTTTTTGTCTGGGCTCCTTGGCAGAAGAGGGGAGTGGGGTTATCCTGAGTAGGTTTTCAGCTCCTGGGCTCGGGGAGGGGAAGGTGAGATCTGAAGTCCTGACAGGAGCTGCCTGCCTGCCTTAATACCAGCAAAGCTTCCCTGCACCAGCTCTCCTTTTGCCAAAGCTGACAGCTTCGATGCAGAACCTGGCAATAAGACTTCCCAAACTAACTACGGAGCGCCTCTGAAGGTGTCCCACGAGGGGCCCAGAGATCTCTTCCGATCAGCTTACCCCAACAGTTGGGTCCCTGTGTAGCTCCGTCATGAAGTCCATGTTGGGGAAAGTTGGTTGGTTCTGGATGGCCGTGAAGGGAGCCTGTTGCCCACCCTCCCCCAGGTGGTGGTGGTGGTGGATGGGTGCTGGAGTGGGAAAGCTGATGATTTTAGGGTTCCTCCAGTGCAAACGTGGGGCTTTCCACCATGTTCCTCCTGCACAAAGCCAAATTGTATCCAGATGTGCAATCTGCTTTTGGTAATCGGATCCCTGCGAAGGCTGCCAATGGCTTCCAGATGTGCCCCGTGCGGTTTTCAGGGATGGAATTGGTGGTGGTGGTGGTGGTGGTGGTGGGTGTTTTGCCAAACAGCTCTTCTGCCCCATGGCACTAGGAGAGGAAAGGAATGTCCCCCTTCCCCTCCCCATACCTCTCTGGGGTGCGATGAATTGAGCCTTCTGAGAACGGGAAAAAGATCTGCAAGGAATTTGTGGTACCCCAGCCCTAGATGGATCTGCTTAGCCAATTTGTTCTTTTTAAATTCTTCCCTGCGTTTGGAAAGGACTGTTAGTTTTGAAATAAATGCCTTTTTACCACGGTTTGAAACAATCGCGGTCCATGTTTTTTTTTTGTGTGTGTGTGCGCGCATTTTCCTAACTTAAAACCTCTTCACATGCTTCTCCTGCTTGCCCCGATTTCTTAAAACCTTGTTCGGTCCAACAGACGGTCCCCAAGGCCCCATTCAAAAGACAGGTTGTTTAATTCACTGGACACAGGTCAGAACAGAAAATCCCCCTGCAGTGCAGTCTGTGCTTGGCAAGGGAAGTGGATGAAGTGCTCTGTAGTTCTTTCTTGAGAACTTTGCTCTCCTGGGGGGGGGGGCGGGGGGGCACCTGTGCCTGCTGGTCCAGAGGGAGAAGAGCTGCTACCACCAAAACAGCCCCACTCCTTCCCCAGGAGAGGATGGCATCTGCCTGTTCTCCAGAGAGCCAAATCCTTGCAAGAAGAGTGAGATGAGGCCGACTGGGCAGTGCCCAGCAGGAGCCTGCGAGTCGATTACCTGCGTGGCTGGGGATTATGGGAGTGGAAGTCCAATCCCTGTGGAGGATTGAAAAGGCAGCCCCGGGGGTATAAGGAGGTGACGGAAAACTACCCAGTTTGTTTTTCCTTAAAAAATATATTAATGACCCCATAATCTCTTGCGGGGTGGAGTCTGGGCAACTGAACGGAGCTGAGTGTTTACTGGCCGGATGCCCTTCCTGTCGCCAGTGCGGAGATATACATTCAGCAGATGTATTCTCACTGTACCCAGAGATAAATATCAGCCTCTACCTAGAATCGAACGCACAGCTTCCCGATTGTGAGGCGAGAGCTCCACCTCTAGGCTACCGTATCACTCCTTCCTTAAAAAGATATATCTTTAAAAAAATTGTAGATTCTGTTTGTCCAACGCACATTTGTATAGCGAAACGGGAATTCAGTTAACAATGATCAATGCAATTGCAGAGGTTGTCATTATTAAGCAATTCAATTGCACTTTATGACCACATAGTTTCACAACGGAATTTGTAGTCTCCGTTGCTGTCCTAATTCGAAACTACCTTTAATGTACTACAATATAGTTTGGTTTTGGCAAAAAGCAACCAGTGAATTTGAGCAGCTTTAAGCCTATTTTCTGTTCTGCAAAGGAGAAGGGAAAGGCCATTCCTTCTGGCCACCCGGCCATGAGCAGAGGATTTGCTCTGGGCTGTGCTGGGGGGTGAGGAGCCCCTCACTTGAAGGGACCCAAGGGGGTGGCGGTCTGGCACATTCTTAATAGAAATCCAGCCCAGAAACAGTCTGAGGGACCCCACTGGGCTCATTTTCTTGTGTTCCTCTAAGGGAAATAAAATTACAAAGAAACCCAACGTGAAAGTGGGCTCCCTTAAATCATTCATTCATTCACTCATTCATTCACTCACTCACTCACAAACATATTTGAACCCTTGTGCGGGCGTTCCCCTGTGTCGAAGCGTGGCGGATGCGCGTTTACTGCTTCACGTTCCCACGATCTTCATTAAACCTTAGCGGAGCGCATCGGAATCCCGCCGAAGGGGGGCGAGCGTTCCCGAGCTCGCCCGAACGTAGCCTGAGCCGAACGGCTCGCGCAGGCGCCGGGCGTCACTGCCGAAGCCGGAGCCGAACGTCTCCGGAGCTTGCCGAGCGTCCGAACGCCCGAGCGTCCGACGTCGTCGCCGCCGCTGCCGCCGCCGTCGTCGTCCTGCCGGACTGCTGGAGGCGGCCGCCAGCGCCATGTTGGATATTCCGCTCCGTCCGTGAGGAGAATCCGCCGGCATCGCTCGCCCGACCGCCGCTAGACGCCGCGGAGCCGCTTCGCTCGGCCGCAAGGAGCCGAGAGCCGCCGGCGGAGGCGGCCCCATGAGCGGCGGCGCGGCCTGACCGGCCCCCGCTCGCCCCGGCCTGAGGAGGAGGAGGAGGAGGAGGAAGAGGCGGGAGAGGAGGAGGAGAGGAGGAGGAGGAGGCCGGCCGCGTTGTCACGGAGACCGGCCGGGGGTGCTGGCCCGCCGGGCTGCCCCCGCCCCCGCCCCGCCGCTCCCCG
>JANHFL010002012.1:87651-126023 GCA_032468155.1 Oxyrhabdium leporinum | reverse complement strand
ACCCCTTTCTCTCCCTCCCTCTCCTTCTCTCTATCTTTCCCCCTCCCTCTCTCTTTCTTTCTCTCCCACTCTTTCTTTCACTCATTTCCTTCCTCTACCTCACTCCAACTAATGGCTGTCTGATTTTTAGGTGATCTGGGTTGGATTCAGGAGACTGCTGTAATTAAAATGGATAGATCAGCAAGGCCCATCATCTTCTAGGGAGACTTCTCCCAATTCTAAAACATCCTCTCAAGAATAACAGAACAGAGTTGGAAGGGACCTTGGAAATCTTCTAGTCCAACCCCCTGCTCAAGCAGGAAACCCTATACAATTTCAGACAAGTGCCAGTCCAGTCTCTTCTTAAAAACCTCCAGTGATGGAGCACCCACAACTTCTGAAGGCAACCTATTCTCACTGTCAGGAAATTTCTCCTTAGTTCTAAGTTGCTTTATTAGTTTTCATCCATTGCTTCTTGTCCTGCCTTCTGGTGCTTTGGAAATTTGGTTGACCCCCTCTTCTTTATGGCAGCCCTTCAAATATTGGAACACTGCTAGCATTACCTTATATCAAAAACATCTCAGAAAAAAACCAAGAAACTAGTATAATTACAGCATCACTGTAGCACACAAATCAGTTAAAGTCATCTAAAACATCTTAAGTAAACCAAAGCCCAAGTAGCCCAAGAAGAAGGGGGGAAAAAACACGAATGACCTGCAACACAGAGTTTGACTATAACAGCCACTAAGTAGGGCAGACAGGCAGAAGACTAGAGGAACACATCGATGAACACCAACTACCAGTCAGAAGACACAATGAAAACTCGTCAATGTCGCAAGACATAGACAGACAACCATAGTTTCAACTGGAAAACTCTGAGCATCCTAGACTAAACTAAATCCAAAAATACTAGGGAATTCCTAGAAGCTTAGCATTCAATCATCAATAATTACATAGAAATAAAACATATTTACATACATTCAAAAGAGACAATAACAAAATTTAAGAAGGAAGCAAAACAAGATCAGAACACATCCCCTCCAGCAGCCAATGCCCAGATAAGCATGGATTAACACCAGGCAAACAATTCAGCAGAAAATGATACCCTCATAAGAAACTACCAAGAAGAAGATTATATATACAGAACACCGGCAGGGCAAGCTACTGTATATAAACAGAGAGCAAACCTCACACTCTCTGGTACTGATGATGTTCCTAGTTGGGTAATGAAATGTCTGCCAGCAAACAACCAAGGTCAGAGAGCAGCAAGCTGGCTAGAGTAAGAGGAGACAACTCTTGAATGAGTCACCTTGTGGCCAGATGGGTGGCAAACAGATTTAATAAAATAAATAATGATCCATGTCTGTTTCCTTTAGGGCAGACTTCCCCAACCCAGAGGTGTGGAATTGTGACTTCGGCTATCCTAGCAAGCATGGTAAATGACCAGAACTTTATCTGCTGCATCAAAATCCACCCAACCGGGAAAGATCAATCTGGGGTTTTAAAAACAGAGCTTGTAATAAATATTGCAGAGGCTGATTCAACCTTAACCCCTGTTACCAGCCCCAATTAGTAACCCAGGGCGCATCCATTCTGTGGGCTCCCAGGGTGAAGAATTTACTGCTTTTCTGCAGTAAGCTATAAGCAGAAATGCAACCAGCTTGAAAAGCAATCTCTTTAAATCCCTTAATTTAAATATATGTATAGAGAGTGAGACCTCGCTGCCATCCCAGGTGGTATGCACAAAAATCAGAAACTCAGCTGTATAAAAACAGCAGGAAATTGAGCACGCTAAAATGGAAATGCATTACAAAGTAGGTCAGCTGGCATAAACAAACACACACACACACACACACTCATACTCACTCGCTGTTAAAATACAAACATTTGTTCCCTCCAAGCTTCCCTCCTATTGATATCTTTGCCTTTCCCTTCCTAGAACTCCCTCCTAAAATATTATTGGAATTCTACCGTACCAAATGCTGTTCTTCCCTCAATTTCTGACATGGTTTGAGGCCATTAATCATCCCTTCGGTCTGCAAGTGTAATGGACACGGCTTTTTCTCTCTTGCTCAAGCTTTTCCTTGTTCATATTCATGGTATTCTAAAGCACCATCCATGCTAATGGGCAGGACAAAGATAGGTGCTTGCTTTAAGGAAGTGCCACTTCCATCTATAATCTGGCAAAGAAGATACGCTCTAAAGACAAAAAAAAAAAAGAATGGCAATAAGAAGAAGAAGAATATTATGTTTTGGATTGTTTGGTTCCTAATCTGCCTTTTCTATAGGGATTCAAGTTGTAACTTAACAACTATCTTGTGGGTTAGAAATGGATGAAAGATAGAGAGAGAGAAACGTTATCCAGTGATCTTTAATGACTAGATTAAAGGATTTAAATTTGGAGTTCTCCAATCCTTGTCCAATTCCTGTAATAGCTAAGATTCTTCCATGTCACTCTGGACTCCTGGTGACTACATAAACATGTCTGTGCAGTTTTCTTGCCAATAATTCAGTTCCTCACACTTCTTACACAATACTTTTTCAACATCCCAATCTAACCTACCATACTGGGCTTTCCTTGTCCCCTCCCGTTACTGACATGATCAAACCCTGCTTAGCTTTCATTGTCAACTAGGTCTGCCACCTCCTGTATACTTATAGGATGATAAATTTAAATTTTATTTTCGGTTACACACAACTTTTGGCGCCCTTGTGAGTATACTCATGTAGTTTTATAGACAACCATACAAAAGTAACTTACCATTTCCCTCTTCTGGGAATTTTTTTTTCAATTTCTCAAGATATTCTGCAGCCCTGGTAGTTCTGGTGGTCTCCCATTCAAGTGCTGGCTAAAATTTATTTATCATTTACTTATTGAATTTATTTGCTGGCCATCTCATAATGAATGACTCTCCTAAATCCAACTCTGCTTAACTTTTTTTTTCAGGATACAATAACATTGGCAATACAACGACATTTATTTCCACTCCAATCATTTAAATATAAATTAAGAAAAAATAGTCATTGTAGCCAAACGAAAGAGAGCTAGCGTCACACAGGTGATCTTGGAAACAATTCCCACTCTTATGAATTGGATCTTGCAATTTCAGTTTATGTCCATGAAGAGCAAAGGGGAAGACCTTTGGGTAGCTGATAGAGACCAAGCTGTAATTGATAAAGAACATGGAAGAGGGTTGAGTTGATAATGAGACAGAAAAAGAGAGAAGTCAAAAGCCCTGGGCAGCTTTGAAAATCTAGATGTGTCTCAGATAGCGCAATGGTATATGGGAATGACCTTGAGGGATGAGGGGAACAATCAAATGAGGAGAGGAACCCTCAGCTGCTTAGCAGTCGAGAAAGAAACTTGGGAAGGACCCACTCAAATGGATAGCAATAGCAATAGCACTTAGGCTTATATACCGCTTCACAGTGCTTTGCAGCCCTCTCCAAGCAGTTTACAGAGTCAGCATATTGCCTCCAACAATCTGGGTCCTCATTTTAACGACCTTGGAAGGATGGAAGGCTGAGTCAACCTTAAGCCCCATCAGGATCGAACTCCAGGCTGTGGGCAGAGTTAGTTTGCAATATTGTATTCTAACCACTACACCACCAGGATCAAACAGTTAAAAGAGACATCAAGAGATTTGCACCTTCAGACTTGCAAGATTCTGTTAATGTAGCCTTACAATAAAGTAGAATTAGCTCATCTGGTCATCTTTCCTGTCCGGTTTACTTGGGAAGTTTGACACAGAGAATCTAAAAGCAATGTAAGAGCAATCATACCTACTTTTCACACACACACCCCCTTTTGGGGAGGGGAGGGGCTTGAAGATACATTTTAGATTGCAAGCTTTTTGGAGCAAGGAATCATCTTCTGTCAACTGCCATGCATAAGAATGATGTAAAATAACATAAAATAAAATTGAAGAATTAGAGTCCAAAACATTTATAGTACTTAGTATAGTCAGCCAGCAGAGGGCATGTGGGCTCTTTGTCATTCATTTAACCTGCTTGAACCTGTCCCAAGTGTCCATATTTTCTCTTCTTACAAAGAGACTACTGTGGTCAAGAAATAGTGGAGCATATTCTGATAGAAGAGAGTATCTGTAGCTCAGGGTTAAACTGTGAGTCCTGGTTGCTCTCTGAGCTTGGCAGTAATGAAATGTCTGCAAGAAAACCACCAAGCTCAGAAGGCAACAAGGACCCCATGGAGCAAATTTGACACCATGTCCTTCTCCTAAATCTAAATTCTACATGGTATGAAGCATACACAGATTTTGAAAAGTATAGGTAGTCCTCCACCTTCAACTGTTTGTTTAGTGACTGTTCAAAGTTAAAGAGCACTTAGGACTGTTGCAGCACCTCCAAGGTGACATGATCAAAATTCAGAGACTTGACAACTGACTCATATTTATGACCGCTGCAGTGTCCTGGAGTCACTGTGATCCCCTTTTGCGACCTTCTGACAAGCAAAGCCAATGGCGAAGCCAGATTCACCTACTAAGTTAACAACTGCAGTGATTCACTTAACAACTGTGGCAAGAAAAGTTGTAAAATGAGGCAAAACTCACTCAACAACTGTCTCACTTAGCAACAGAAATTTTGGGCTCATTTGTGGCAGTAAGTTGAGAACTACTTGTATCTCAAACACCTGGCTCTAAGGAGTTTTTAAAGATGTATTTAAATTTAAGCAAGTCTTACTCTAAGATTGGGTCGACTTTTGAATGCGGGTCACAATCTTTTTCAGTCTGATTCCCTCCAGATGTGTGGGATTTCAAAGCAATTCACATACAGATAATCCTCCAATTTACCACCACATTCGACCCCTGATTTTCCATTGCTAAGCAAGATGGTTGTTAAGTGAGACACACCCAATTTAATAACCATTTTGCTTGGTTGTTAAGCAAATCAATGCTGTTGTTAAGGGAATCATGTCGTTAAGTGCATCCAGCTTTCCCTCATTGTCTTTGCTTGTTGGAAGCCAGCTGGATATGTCACAGAAAGCTATCGCAGGACCCCAGAATGTTGCAACGGTCATCATAAATACATTCCAGTTGCCAAGTGTCCAAATTTTGACCACAGGATTGTGGGAATGCTGTGATGGTTGTAAGTGCAAGAAACAGTTATAAGTCAATGTTGTTGTAACTGAAGGGTTGCTAAATGATTGGTCATATGTCAAGGACTAATTGTATAAATAGAACTCCGAAATGTGGAAGAAGTTGTTGGGGGGGGGGGGAAACCTTGTTGGGCATCCTTCTAAACCAGGGGTGTCAAACTCACGGCCTGCAGGCTGGATGCGTCACGTACTGGCCCCACCCTCGCCCGGTTTAGTGAAGGGGGGGAAACGTCCCGATACGTCAAATGACGACAGCGTGACAACACAAGTTTGACGCCCCTTTTCTAAAAGTGATTTAGTCTACATAGTTTAAAGACTATATGTAAAGCTTGTATACCTATAGGATGAAGTTGATAAGTACAGCTTATCTCTAAGACGCACAGGATTGCAATCATCCAGATTCTCATGCATCGCTGATATTGAGCAGCAGACCACTCCATAATAAACTCCTGCTCTCCAAAATTTACACCACCAAGACTCTGGGTTTCAGAGAGACCCATAAGAGCCTACTAAGCCATTTAAGAAAACCAAATTGCTTCTGCTACACTGGTGCAGCGAATTAATCTTCTGGCCCCAATAGCAATAACTTGATTAGAAGATAAGAACACGCAGAGAATCAGCAGGTAGCTTCCTCTCTGGTCAGATGAATGCTTGGCTCAGAAGAACCTGAAATATATTTCTTTACTCTTGCAATGGTATAATTAGGAAAGTTTAGCCCAGAGTTAAGCAACCTGCTGGTTATACACAGCATGCAAACCTCTCTTACATACCCCTTGTCCATTTTGCAGCTTCTAGAGCAGGGTTTCTCAACCTTTGGCAACTTTAAGCATTGCTGACTGGGGAATTCTGGGAATTGAAGCCCACACAGCTTAAAGTTGGCAAAGGTGCTTTTTCAAAAGGCAACTGGACTTTCCTGGTTTTTCCTTGAAGATGTTTTGCTTCTCATCCAAGAAGCTGCTTCGGTTCCTGGATGAGAAGCGAAATGTCTTCAAAGAAAAACCACAAAGTCCCGTTGCCTTTTGAAAAAGCACCTTTGGGACGATCATAACCTGGATGACGGAGAATCTCCATTGACATAACATGGCCAAGGTTGAGAAACAGTGATCCAGAGCATTAGTTTAGATTATGCAGATTTGCTTATTTCAAAATATGCTACGCCCGACCGGCTGTGTTGGGTGGCATTCTTGCTTATTGTCCCAAGGAGAGGCCCTGCCTTTCTCACCAAAGCACCTCTTCGTAGCTTATTCTTGAGGTCATCTCTTTCCTCTAATTCCTGAAATCCTGAGATCTACCTATGTTTGTTCTATTTTACCCCCAGCAGCAAGGAAATTTACCACCATGTACCAAATCCTCTTCTCAACATTTCATTAAAGATGATGATCAATAGCCTTAGAGAGGTAGGGCTGTTTAATTATCCCTCCAAGTCGTTGTTTTTTTAAACCAATCCTTCCATCTCCTGCTGAAACACAGCATCCAGCTGGTATCTTTTATAATTCCAGGCCTGTCGAATGAAGAAGTGAAGTCTCTCGGAAACTGATAGAGTCATCCATTATTTTTCCAGCAGCATCTATCTCTAAGACATCAGCCCATTAAAAAAAAACAAAAACCGCTCTCCAAAGCAATCGGGAGCAGGAACAGAAGGTCAGCACTGCTTGAAACCAACCTCTGCTTCATGCTTTTTAATCTTGGTGATCTGAAACAAGAGGCTGGAAATGGAAACAGAGCTTGTCCTCAGCATGTGAGTGCGCAGAAGTAGAGAAGGAGGCTGCTTCGTAATAAGTTGAACACATCAGCTAATGACAAGCCTCCCATCCTTAGAGAAGCAAGATTATACAGGCAGCATCTATAGATGGTTGCCATTAAACTGAATATGTTTCAAAAGTCCTTTTGCTGTAGAGGGAATTACTAATTCTGGTAGTCATAATTGAAATGGAATCCTAATCACACTGTAGCACTGGCTCGGTTGGTTAAGGTGGGTAGGAGCTGGGGCCCAACAACACCTGGACAGTCCCGCCTACCTATCCATGTTTACTTTTCCTATGGACTCTTCCTATTTTAGCCTTCTTTTAAAGTTTATAAGTTGCAAGAATTATTATCCTACAAAATTCTCTAATCCTTTATCACCCAGATAAGCAGGGATTAATACCAGACAAATTCACCGTCCCTCTGAGACGGTTCCGGTCCAAAGACCCCCCTCCACGCTCGAGTTCGGGACCCCCCATCGGAAGAGCCGATGGAGATCCCGTGCCGCTGCTATGAAGCCCCGCCCATTCTCCATATAGTTCTTTTCCCTTTCACAAAGTATTGGAAATCTAAAGAGAGTAATCCTATACAAAAATGTGTACAGTATTTATCAGATTTTTAGCACAGTTTAACAGAGGCAGATTAAATCACATTAATTTAACACAATACTGTGTTCAGACTGAAATGTTGTAAGAACTGGAGGGGAATCATCTTTTAAATTCTTATTTTAATAAGAATTTAAAACCAAATAAAAAACAGATCTAAGCCAGTAATTGTGAAGTTTGCTATGTGGTTGCTTCAGAATTAAAAAAACAAACACAGATAAATGGTAAACTGATAGAGATTAAATTATTAAAGAAGCACAATAATAATTAGGATTGTAAAGTCATAGAGGGCCCAAAAGATATGAAAAATATTTCAAATCTGAACTATTGTAAGCTTCAAATAGTCTGTTTTGACCTCACCAGAACTACTTCAACATTACTCCAACCTTACTAGAAGAATTGTAACCAAAACCACTGTTTGAGATCAGAACAGTGCTTTTGGTGAAGTTTCGATAACCATGAAATATAAACAGGAAATCCAGAAGCTGAAAAATGTCTCTATTTGCACTTTTGCTTAATTGGTGGTGCCCAGCTTAACTTATATGGTGTTACCTACTTTGTGAAATTATGTTTTTGAATATTGTATTCACACTTAAATGTTGTAAGAAGTGGAGAGGAAGCTTTATGTTTATATATGTGTCTCACGATGGTGTTTTCTCTCCTGCTGGAAGGACTTCTCCCATATGTTGAAATTGAGTATGATTTAGATTCAGAAATACACTGGGACACGCTTTCGGGTTTTTTCAAAGAAGCTTAGGGTTAAATCACTTTGTAGGGACAATAGGGTTAACTGAGTCAACCAATATCTGCAAAGGGGCAGGGCCAGGGGTGGGGTTCAGCCAGTTCGTACCAGTTCAAGCAAACCGGTTGCTCCGATGATCAGCTGGCCAGCTAACTGATCAGCTGGGTCCGCCCACCTGCCGCTGCACTTTTCTCTCCTTCATCCTCTCAGCTGATTCACAGGGCACAGTGCATTGCTGCGTCTCAGCTGTAGTTACTGTGTTACTACGTAGAAGGCAAGTTGTTTTGAAGCTGTGCATGCGCGCGAAATGCATGTTAGGTATGCGTGCGAGAAGCACACGATCACCAAACCAGTTGTGAAACCAGCTGAAACCCACCACTGGGCAGGACTGATTAAGATAGTTCATCTGATGAGTCCAGCTGGCTTTCTAATAGAGCTTAGGGAGTGTCCCAATGATCTGAAAGGATATTTTGTTCAGAATGGGACATAAAATCCAATCAATCTAAGTAGTGATTGCCTGGCTGAACATTGATGGATTAAAACACTCACACTTTTGAGACTAAGGATCCCAAGGAAGTAGACAAAGACCTCTGTGATCTTGGCTCTGCTATTTGGGAATTTGAACCCCGCCCCACCTGGTTGCTAAAAGCAGCAGGGAAAGAGTGTAGAAACTGGATCCAGGGTATAATCCACAACTCTTTGAGAGAAGGGGAAGTGGTGGAGGTCAGGTCTAAATACAACAAAACTGGAAAACTACTGTCCTATCTCTTAGGGAGAGGTAAGTTATTGAGAAAGGAGTGGAGGTGCAGAGAGCTTAGTTGGAGATACCGTGACCACCCTTGTTCTCCTAAAATTCTCAGCAGCCTTTGATATAGATGACTACAGTATTCTTCTGGACCTACAAGAGTTAGGCGTTGGGGGATAGTTCTGCTTTTACCTGAGCAGGCAAATCCATTTGATAATTGGGGAGGGCTGGGATAGGAAGAGATCAGATTCCCAGGTACTTTGGTATGGAGTGCCTAAAGGTTCATTCTTTTTCCCTATCCTACTCAACATCTGCATGAAGTCCTGGGAGAGGTTATCTAGATGTTCAGGATGAGGTATTAACTCATTTTCTCCTGCAACCTGAAGTTTTATTTTCAAAAACAACCATCTTCTGTAAAGTCCCCAATTTCAATCTAATTTTGCATTGAATGCTCAACTTTTAAGTACAAAGGTAGCAAACCACAATCTACCAAGTCAAGATGCAAAACCGGATTTTGAATCAGGCAACTCATAAATAAAATCTCAGTATGATTACAATAGCCAAGATTTAAGAACGTACCCGGAAGAATCTGAAAGGGCCAGTGAAGGGTATGATCCAGATGCTGGTGTGGTTTCCCCTACAGAGGTCTCTTCTTGTGGTATTGGATGATGTTCAAAGAATTTTGAGACAAAAAGTAAACTGTGGAACAAGAACAAGAATAATAACATAAGAAGACAATATTATAAATTCATTATCAAATTCCTCAAAGAAAGCTTTTCTGTGTGACAGAAGTAAGGCTAAAATGTTATATCTGTAATGGAGATAAATTACCCCATGCACATTTTAAAGCTCTTTTTTTGCCACATGAGCAAGTCTTTAGAATAATTTTATTGGTCTCAGCTTGATGGAGAACAAGATGTATAAGGTAAAAGAATCCCCTCTGACGAAGAATAAGCCGGCAGCTGAATGGATATATTTCATTACGGTATCCTTTTACTGTATACCTTTGTTTATTAAATCATAGAAATACCATCAATAAACATTTTGTTTTTTAAGCACCGCTTCTGATTTTTAAAGACTATTCCTCAGATTAATCTGAACAAAAGGCATTATATTTTTCCTTAACGAATCTTTATGTTCTAAGAATGAAAGTTAAGCTTTTCTCAGTATTTACATTAAGCCCTATATTAAAACTCAGCATTTTCTGCCATGACAGTTTAAATCCTTTTATTTATGATGTGGTGAATAAAGGCAGGATAGGAATTTTATAAATATATCATTACATAAATTTTGCCAACGTAACCCTATTTTATATAAAGTGTTCCAAATGACAATTCTATTTGTCTAGCAAGTCACACATTATTGCATGCAAAATTTTATGGGCTTGTCACTCTGCCTTGGATTTTGGAACCACTGCATATGAAATATAGCTGGAGCAGAATGGGTCCAATATAAACCTTTCCATGATACAAAAACATGTATCGCTTCCTTTTAAATTAAGATTTGTACTACTCTGCACCCTTGTTATTGTTATGATTCATCGCAGTCAGCCAGATGTTTAGTATTATTTTATTTATATCCCATCTTTACTGTTTTACAAACAAGTCAAGGCAGCAAACTGATCTAATCCCCCTCCTTCCTCCTATTTTCTCCACAACAACAACCCTGTTAAATGAATTGGGCTGAGAGACAGTGACTGGTAGGACCCAAAGTTTCTTTTTTCAGGAGGCAACCGGACTTTGTTTTTTCTTTGAAGACGTTTCACTTCTCATCCAGGAAGCTTCTTCAGCTCTGACTGGATGGTGGGGAATGGAAGGATTTATATTCCGTGCAGACAGCTGGTAATTTGCATTCTTTTTAGAGAGTCGTTGAAGCCACTTGGAGGTTTATCTGTGTCCTCAGGGACACCTGGGTAGTGCAAATGAGTGTGGAACCTTCTTGGCTACAGGATGTTTTCTGCTGTGTCCCTTCAATTGTTGAAGACAGGCTCAGGCTGTTGGGGATGAGTCTATGTTGTCTGCATCTCAAACTGAGGCGCAAATGGTTCCTGTAGTCTGCAATTTTTCTGGAAAATCCATTCATATTCCCACACCATTTGAAGGGTCTTCATCCCAAGGTGCATAGATAAAAGTCCATGGAGATTCTTGGGTCATGGTTGTCCCAAATGCACTTTTTTCAGGAGGCAATTGCACTTTCTTGGGGTTTTTGTTTGGTAGGTCTAGAACTTACAGTTCTTGGTTTCTAGTCTGATGCCTTAACACTAAACCAAATTGGCTCTCAGTTATATTGCAAACACCTCTCTTTATGGAAAAGACATCATCAGAAGACATAGTTTGCTTCTGTACTACAAAGGATGCCACGATATCTTTTTCCTAGTGTTCTGCACTGGCAAACATCTATGCTTTAGGGCGTTTAAATGCAAAGGTGTTCCAGTTACTTACTCAAGCTGATCATAATTCACACACATTAGTGGCACTTCAGTACTGCAACGCTGGTGAAATTTGTAACCACAGGTCTGGCAACGGAATCCCTGGAAAAGCAACTTTCTACAGAAGTCGCAAAACGCTAAAGTGAAGAATGTCTTCCGTACCTATGCCACCAAAAAGTAAGAAGAAATAAAGTCCTATTTTGTTCAATATGATCTTACCAAAGAAGAACTATTTACATTTTAATTTGATTATGGTTCGTTTCAATATTACTCTATAAGTAGTACACTTGTGAAGATCATAGTTCATTTTTGAAACACTGAAAGCAACAACTCAGAACCTAGAACATGTCAGGTGTATTAGTCTACAACCCCAAAAATCCCATGGTCTTTCAGTATGTTGATTGGGGATTCTAGCAACTATAATTTTACTCCTTTAGAGGATATAAACATCTCTCTGTAAGTATTATGACACCAAAGTTATGAAAAGTGCATTATGATGGCACAGTGCAAAGTTCATTCTTTTGTACTTGTATTGCAACATTGCACAGAAGCGTTTAGAGGAAAGAATTTGCATCATGCCCTCTCTTTCTTCCTGCCAACAGTTACTCATTGGCATCAGGTTAGGAAAGCTGCTTTAGAAACATAGAAGAATATATGACTAAATAAAGCACACTATTATCGTTAACAAAATTTAGAGCATATTTGCTTAAAGAAATGCTGTATCATTAAATGTTTATTTGCATTAAAGCAAAATACAATTTTCATTTATACAAGATAATGAGGTATCCTCTCTTACCAGTAATTAGTTATTTGTCTTCAGGCTAAACTAGCAAGTTCATGTTCTGACTTTTTACTGTATTTTATTACAAGGTATTTTATGAAAGAAAATGAGTTCAAGATTTGAAGACAATCACTCATACAAAATAATTCAGTTAAAATAGTTTAACTGCTGAAGTTTTATTCAGACACTGAAGAAATCATACAATGGTGGAAAAACAGGTATTCTTGCTGCTCCTTTCTGTTCTAATTTAAACACTGCCTAGCCCTATTTCCTTCTACTTCTCTGTACAAAGGTGGACATAACTATTAAGGAATATGGGTTCTAAATGCTTAGTAGGACTTTAATTTATGCATAGTAAAGCATATTAAAGCCTACACACCCACCCACCCACCCATACACACACACACACTTTTATGAAAGCAAAATGAGAGCGATTCCATATATAATTCTAAATATATCTGTTTGAACTGCAATTATCTCTTAAATCAATGCAACCTAATTGTCAAGGTACCTGGTAAGGATTAGGGATGTCAAATTTTTATAGATCATCAAGAATTGACCATGAATATCATGCAGAGGCAGAATTACATTCTGCTAAATTTAAACACTATAAATTATAACATCTCTAGATTACGTTAGCCAGATTGCAAGCAAAGTGGTACATATTTCCACCAAGTGTGGCAATCTCTAACTAGGGAGACCTGGTTGCAAATTTAAAAAGAAATTGGGGAAACAATAATCCAATAATCTTTCACAATTAATTCTGCTGTCAGATTTCTGACTATGCTTCCTAAGGTATACAAATACGGAGACATAAGAAAGTGACAAATTTTGATCAAGAGTGTGCTATGACTGCAGTTTGGAAAAGTTATCAGAGAGAATGTAAATACTTTGCTTGGAAGGTTTAAGACCAATGTGGTTTTTAAAAGTTGCAAGACTTACAAAATTATGTGTCGTAAGAGGCACATTCTCCAAGACTTCCACATGTAGTTCTTCTCCCGTCAACCAGGAAATGTCTGTGTCCCAACCAATGGGCTTCTTTTCCCTACAGTATAAATAAGTTTTCTGAGGTTAAATGCAATTTCTAAACTCCAATCTTAATGATGAAGATGTGCTTGTCAGAGGACAGTGATACCAAATATTTAGTGTTTGTTTCCCAGTCCTTTCCTCATAGAAACTTAATATAACTTTTAAGGAAACTTTGTTCTGATCACATGACAACTTCCAGATTTTCCAGAACGTTACCAGTTTAGTGCCAGAGTAGTCTCCACAGAAAACCAGAGAGACAGAAAAATTTGGAAGCTGCTACACTACAGTGAACCATCCTCCAGTAAATCAACTAATGAATCCAGAGAATGAATTCTTCTTCTCTTCCTACCATCTGCCATCCCTATAGTCCGATCAGCTTTTACTGGGAGGTTCTCATATTGGTGAAGGCACCTGCTTTGAAATATTGAAAGCTAATTTTCTCAGACACCTGGAAATAGCCCCTTTAGCAATTTTTCTCTCAAGTGATCACCACCCACAAAACCATACTGCAATCAAACCATACCCATCCTGTATACGGTAAACAGCACAACACTCTGGGCTAAGACCTCGTATCATCAAAGCTTTCTTTAGACTCTCCCGGACTGTTACTCCACATCGTGCTGGAACCTACAAAGTTTTTTTAAAAACAACAACAATACTGCTTTACATTTCAGTGTAGTATCATGCAAGATATTTTGAAACTCTAAAAAAACGCACTCTCTTTAAATTTATATATTTTAATGTTTACAAGCTTTAAGAATTCTGCTGAAACAGACCAAGCAGTGTTTAGGAATCTACTGGTTCTGAATATAAAGAATCAAAATCATTCTGTAATGGATAACAGGTATTGGAAAAACCCCTCTGAGAATATGCCAGATCTCAGCAGACTTTTGTGAGCTCCTTGGAATGCTTCCTGAAGATGGTTTACAAAAAATCCCAAAGCATAATTATTGCCAATCAGTATAATCACTATTACATATGCATTTACCAAAGTTCTTAAATATTCCTGTAATACACATCAAATGATATGGCTCACATTTAATACAAACATCCTCTTAAGAGACTATGTCCATTTCCTTCTTACTTATAACATTAAAATATATTAATAATCCTTACAATACTTTTTTCTTCAGTTCTGCTGGGACAGAAAATAACCAGAAACCATTATCCTGTCAACCAATTTGCAAACAAAACAAAACAAACCCACTGTCATTATTATCACTTTCTATTTATGTATTTTTGTTCTCAAATTATTTTATTTATTCAGGAAAAAACAGTTGGGTGACTCTGAATGGAATTAAGGACTAAACAAGAGTCTTATTCTTGAGGAAATGGAACATACTTGTATTCAGATGGTTTTTAACTGAAATCATGACACTAAATAAATAAATGGAGAAGATACGTTAATCTGAAAACTTTGCAAAGCTTTGTTGTGAACAGGCATTTACCTGTTTATATTAAAAAATGTGTAGTTATTGTTGTGGAAACTGCAGAGAATGTAAGGAAAGAAAATAATTCTATGTAACTGTAGCAATAAACTTTTTATTCTTCTATACCTGTTCAAAAGGTTATTTTCCTTTAAATACGTAGTTTCCTTAACTTTTAAAATTCCAAACACTTTTGCTCAATTTTTAAACTATTCGCTATAGAAAATAATACAATAGTAACACACATGCACATAAATATACAAATAGCATGAAAAAAATACCTAAATGGCCACATTGGTGAAGAAAAATATATGTTGTAAAGGATATAAAATATAGAGCATAATATGAAAGCAAGATGACTTCTTACATCTGAGAAAAGATCTTTCCCTTTCCATCTAGATTTTTCTTAATATTCTGGATCTAGTCCTTCATTAACAGAAGGACAAATTGTAAACATTTTATCTTTAATGCTTTACCTAAATTTCATTGTTATCTCTAAAGGCCCAGTTGCAGCATGGCAACCTTTTAATATAATCAAGAGATCTGTAGGCTGCATATTTATGAATCAGAGTAGATTGCGTGTTAGGACTTAAATTTTGTGTACTGTATACTTATATACATAATTATGAAATTTAGAGAAATCATGTCAATTTCTGCCCTATCTTTGAACACTGCCAAAAAAGATAGATAGGATGTTCAGAAGATAAAAGGAAAAGAAAAACTAACCATATTGTCCTGCTATTGAAGTTTCAATCAATTGTTCCAGACATAAATTCCTCTGAGGTATGTTGGCTATCTCACACCCACCTATATGCAAAGCATAACTTACAAGTACTGAAATCTTAACAGCTGAGATTCCAATACAAGGCTACTGAAAACAAAACATTTTTCAATTCTTTAAAAGTAAATTTCCTAGAAACATTTACCCTCAGTCTGCCTGCCCTATTCTATTGTTTACATCTTTCTTACCAGGTACATGATTCTGCTACTGTCAGGCCCCAAAACAAGAAAAACACATGGTGATTCTTCGAAAGGACTTCTTTATTGTTTACACCAACGGGATGAATCTTGCTAGATTGAGCATTCTACTATCAGCACCTATACTAATCTCTGTGAACTGTTAGGTACGGGCTATCTTTATCCTCTTTATCTCACACATAGTATCTAGATTGAGTTGCCCCTTACTCCTCTGGAGGGCATCTTGTCCTCCTTCTGGGAATCCACCTCCTTACTATATGCTGCCATCGCTGCTACTATATATTGCCTACTTCTAGAGGGCAAGAGAAGAATTCTGCGCTGGGAATAGCAATGGTATATGCAGAGTATTGCAGAAGGTAGTACTAATAGTATGCTGCGTAGACAATTTTGTAATGTTCAGGGAATTGTTTGTGCACTGCAATTGCAAAATACCCTTCTTAGTAATTTATTCTGGCACATCTTCCCTTCTTAGCTTTTATTTTAGAAACTAGTAATGGGAAGAAACAAATTTTAATCTGGAAAACCAACTATTGCATCACAAAGTATACACATCATATACCTGAAAATATATCAGATTTTTTAGAACATTTTCAGAAGTTCTAAGTCCTAAATGGTCCTAAGCTTTAGTTTTCATGTAGTAAAATTAGTACTTGAAAGCATAATATTAGAAATGTATGGGATCAATTCTCATACTAAGGAATTTTGGAGCATAGTTCTCAAAGATTGGAGAACAGTTTTAGTTCACTTGATTGCTTGTCTAGATACTTAGCTATTTAGAAGTTTGATGTTAAAAAAAAAGTTAAGACAGCAAAACCACTGTAACTTTATTACTTTCCCTTTAATATAATGTGATATTTTAAAACCATTTTAAAATCCTGGTTAAGTTGTTAAGGAGTTGTAAAAACCCCCCACCTTTTATTGTAAAATATAGCATTATATCTACCCCTCCAAAAAACAGATAAAAATTTAACATGCACATGATATAAAATGAGACACATTAAAACTATAGCAGAAAACTAAAAAAAATGAGAATTAAAATTATATTGCACATCTGAAATTCAATCTCAGTAAATTTGATGGATACTACATTTGAATAGACATCTATAGGACTATAGTACAGTCAAGTACTGCTAAGTTATTCTGGTTTCAGGGAAAGAGTTAAACATGCTCAATTCTCCCACTGAAATGAACTAGAGGTAAAAGGTGCTTCTGCTAGGTTGTGCTAAATTGAAATTTGAGTTTTGAATTGCCTTTGCATTTAATATTCCTTCTGCAGTTCCCTTCTATTTTGTGCTGCTATGCTTAATTTTCTCATTCCTAATATGACACTGTTGCTATACCACCCCCTTTAATTATGTGTTCTCCTGGTAATTATGCGCATTCCTGGTAATTCCTGTTTCAGATCCTGTCATCTTATATTTTTAGTGTAGCCTGTCCTTCCTTCTCTTCCCACTGAAGAAAGAAACTACAATCTCTTTTAACTCTTCTCCCATGTTCTTAGCCTCCATGGTCTCCTTGGTAACAAGCCTAAATATGTGCAAGAAATTATTAGAAAGGAGGGTAAGATTATCACTGGGCATGATGTCATTGCTGTGTATAAAAACCATTTCTCATTTAATACTAAAGTCCAACACAAATATCCCAAGTGTGGCACCTTCAACATACATTATATTACAACCCCTTCTTCCCACAAGTTGGCTCCCCATTGTTCTGCTCAAGGTTATCTATGGTTAGGTTCTGCTCTAAAACAATACTGTTATCCCATATGTTGGAGTTTGGGGTTAGTGAGCCATATTGGATTGTAGAACTCTTCAAAGATTCACAAATGCAGCAGTAACACATTTTTTATAATATAATTAATTATACACAGACACACACATGTATATGTAAATATATCACAGTCCCAGGAATGGAATACATTTAATTTTGAATTGCTGGGCAGAGAGGTTTTAATCTCATCATCATCCAGCTATCTGGCAAACTATTGGAAGTACGATGATGTTAAAGAAGACAGCATGCAAACTTTCTCAACATCTTTTTCCCCAGCATAACTGGAGCAGAACGTAACAAGAACTTTGGCCCTTTGAGCATGAAGAGTAGGGTCACATACATTCATTCTACATGTTGTACAACACCATTGTTGATAATAAGTAAATGAATAAATAAAAAATGAAAAACACACACCCTACATATACTGTACAAAATAGAAGTTGTTAATGTTGCCCCATTTTCACAAATTTTTACCAAGCTACCACCGATAAGGAATTCAGCCCTTTATTTGCATTACTAAGCCAGTAAAATATTTGGGATTTTTTGTGGACAGTACTTTCCTTATTTGACTACGTAATGATCAGCAGCAAAAGTACATGAATGACACATCACCAATCCTGTGACTCACTTTGTTTTAGCCATAGACATGTATCTTTGGCAATATTAGAAAGAGCAATATTGACAGCTGTTCAGGTCTTACCACAGTCCTCTGTTTGTTGGGTAGGAAAACTCTAACAGTAGGCTTCTGAGGAGATTTAGGGTTACTCCGTGATAAATCTACAGGATTTTGATACACAGAGAGAGATGAAGGTGCTACAGAAAGACTAGAAGAAGATGATGAAGTAACCGTTTCTGTTGAGGCAGAACTGGAGACAGAGAAATCAGTTCCATTTCCCATTGATTCCAACAACTGTTGCTCTCTCTGTTGTAATGCATCTAACTTGCTGGTGTATTCCTCGTATGCCTATAAGAAAAAAAGTTGAATAATTAAGTAATTCTCTAACCTAATTTGCAAATCGACTCCTAAACCTACGATAGTATTAGCCCTTCCCAATTTGGCATCTCCATATGTGCTAGAACACAATTCTCATTATCTCCTGAGACCTATTGACCACTTCTGTTGATGTGATGACACCAAAGTTGCCTGGCATCTTGCACATCAGTCTAAAGAAGACAGTGCTATGTAAGCCACACATGTAGCACAAAGCTTAATGGGAAATTCAGCCAATTAACCAGGTGTACATTTTATCCAATGCAAAACAACACAGCACTAATTTAAGAGTGGATGACGATGTTTTGGGGACAATAAAAGTTGGTCAGTCCTTCCCAATCTCCTATTTTTTCCTTGCATATTTTATCTCCAGCCAAGTCCCATCCCCCTGACTCCACGTAGACTTTGAGACTGAAAATAGATCCAGCTGGGAGAAAATGTAGGTGTAGGATCTGGAAAGGATCACTTGTAAGGGAAAGGTGAAGCTCCCTCTTCTATATCTGAAAATTACATTACTATTATATAATACAGATATTTGCTGAGGATTAATATATTTTATCTTTTATAATTCTATTCTGCCTCAAGTGATGTACGTGCACTAGAAAATTGGCTTAGAAGAATCAATAAGCATTAGAAACCATTACTTCTACTCATCTTTTGTCCCCTATTTAAAAAATTATCTGCCTAAAGTAGACATTGTATTGCTTCCTTCTTTTTTTATCTTTTGTAAAACCATTGGCAGAAGCTACTCCGATTTAAGCCTCATAATCAGATGCACCTTTCTACAACTGGAAATTGCAAATAGCATATTACGGTTTGGAAACTTCCAATCTGCTTGGAAAGCTGGGTGCATGGAGGGTAGGAGAAAATGTATGAGTTTAAATAGCTCATAATGGCAATAGTCCTATACAAATGCAGTCTATCAAGTAGGGAAAATCTGGATTGTGACACTATTGTGCAATCTAGCAAATAATTACACATACATGGAAAATTACTTTGCCTAGAACTTTGGTGCTAAATAAGGAAACAATGAGTCCTGTGGAAAACAAGTAATGTGTACGGAATTCTTAACTGAGTAAAACTGAGCATCTAGAAGCAATGAAGATACAGTCCGCAATACAGCTTATCACAATAGACCACCTTCTATCTAGCACCTTCTCAACTTCTCTTAGCCACTGCAGTTACTGATATCCACCTGACAAAACTCTATAACATGGGTGTGATACAAAATTTCTCTAATATTAAAAGAGTTATCACAATTTAGTGATTCCCACATCCTATTTTATTCTGTACACAGACTAAACTTTATGAAAGTTTTTCATGGACCACCCTAAACCAACTCTTCTGTGCACCAGAAAGCATATATAGAATGTTTTACACAGCCCTAATACAGTATGCATGCATGAGCGTACAGAGAGAGGGGGGGGGGGAGAAAGAGCAAAATAAGAAATATAGATTCAAGAAAAAGAATTCTATAATTACATTTACTTTATACTACCGTAGCACCAGTTACTATACTTCTTCATATTTTTCCAACATTGCCAAATAGCCAAAGTATATATGCTGATTCATACTCTACCTTTTCTTTAAAACTTTCATTTCTCACTTTTTGAAGATCTCATTACATTCATCCAATCTCAAGCTTTTTGAACTGCTATTCTTCCCAACCCATTCATCCCTCCATTTATTTAGTAATTCAGCCTCATTATTTCTGTAAGTTTACCTCAATACACTTACTTCATATTGGTAACGTATATTTAATATAAATTTACTGAACACCCATTCTTTCTTGGTTATATTCTTTTTGTTTAATTTCTTAAATGTTTGTTCAATTTCTTAAATAATTTCCATTGTATTCAACTTACTTTCATGTTTTTTTCCTATTATACTCTTACTTCTATATTATAAAATGGGCAGAAACCTATTCTTACATACAACTATTTTCACTTCTTCAGAAATTTTTTTGTTACTATAGACTATATATAACCCACTACTACTCTAGAAGTATTTGCATATCAGAATTAATTCATGAATGTACTTATCTGTACTAAAAATTCATCTAATGTTCTAGCTTTTTACCATTTATGCATAACTCAATTTTGTCTTCCAAACACAATTACCTTATTTTAGGATATCATATTGGTTCATATTCTTTGCCACATTATACATCATTCATGATAAACTATTTGGGCTTTCAGCCTATACCTCAGCATTGTTTGAAGGCAAAAGTACATACACATTTATATTCCCAACCAACAAATTATAAGCTCACTACCAGCTTTACAGATCCTTGTCTTAGTGCTCAGTGCTGATGCATTCAACTAACCATTATTAAGTATCCATTTACATTCTTTATTTGCTCCTAACATAATTATTCTAAATCAACTATTTATTCCAAATTTTATACAGAAAGGCCCATAATCCAACCTATTAATTTTATCACATGCTTTGTCTTATTTTTCTTTTTCTATGCATGCATTTATTAATAACTTATGCAGGCCAAACCTAATTTGTTCATTTTCTGCCTAACATAAATCTATACCAAACAAACTTTATTGTCATTTTTATACACATTCAATGAGGTGCTACCAAACACCCTTCTCAAGCATCCTTAACAAATTAATATTTCTGCCTTTTTGTACAGGGAAAGAATAACAGTATTCTTTCAATTGTCAGGCAGAGAAATAGTTTTAACACAAACATTAAACAAATCATTCACTCATTTTGTAAACAAACACATCTGTAGTTTGATATTTTTCTATGTAATCTATAGTCTTTAACATTTCCAACATACAGCATCTGAATCAATATTTTTCTTGCACCACTAATACTTGCACCATTCCAGTCTCAATGTATCACTATTAGTCCCTCAAATCCAGAGACTACCAAAAGCTTCTTCTAAGCCCTTCCTGCTAGAATGAAGAGACTGATATGTGGGCTATGTCACCAACTGCCAGACACCAGTAGGGACATAAACAATTAAGAGATGTGATTAGCGATTTTACGGCAGTCTTTCCTAGGCACTGAAAGCTGATTCCTGCTGCAAAGGCCCCGATTTATGCCAACAAATATTTGGGGGATATATACAGACTGTATTTTTAAAAAAAATATAAATTGGATTCAAGTCAAACACACACCACAGCTAAACAGATAAATGACTGACGATTTTCATTCTCTACTGCTAAGACATTATGAATAGCTACCAACTCATATACTGTTTTCTCAATACACATTCTTTTCCCACCCAATTCCTAAATGTCTGTAACAACAACCAACCCACAAGCAACATATAAGAATACACCAATCAGAAGAGTGAAATATCCAAACCAATACAAAACAGGCTCCACATTCACCTGTGGATTCCCAAGGCCTGGGGAGAATAATCAGGTTTTCAATAATTTCTTCAACAACATTAGAGGGGGAATCACATTAATTTCTGGGGTAAGACCATTCTAGAGGGCAGGAATTGCAACATAGCAGGCATGCTTTCTGGGTCCCGCAAAATGACATGCTTTAATTGATCCATACCTGAAAAGCAGAGAAAATTGCAGATAGACAATCCCTTAGGTAGCAAGATCCTATGCCATGGAGGGTGCTAAAGGTGATAAACCTGAATTACATCCAAGAAGCAAACTGCTAGCCACTGTAGCTCATGAAACAGTGGGGGTGTTTCCCACATTGCCCACATTGCCACATTTTGGCCTACCTGTAGCATCCAAATGATCTTCAAGGGCAGCTCCAGGTACAGCGCACAGCAGTAATCTAATTGTGTGGTGACTAGGGCAACATATATACTACTTGGTCAGAGCTGCTACCTGACCTATAAGTAGGAACTGAGGACCCAAGAGGAACCCTAGACTGCACATGTTTCTGTCTCGTTTATCTCTTCAGGCTGATATCCCATTGAGAATCAACAATGGAGTGCCTCTGGGTTTAAGGGCTCAGACAGACATAGCCACTTAGTCTGATTGTGCTTTATCGCCTTTCCTACTTATATCCAAGTGCAGTGTTTCTGAAAGTCTTTTGTTTCAGGACCCTAATTCACTTTTAAAAATTACTGAGGACCCTACAGACTCTTGTTTGCATGGGCTACATTTATCAATATTTACAGTGCCATATTAAAAATTCAAACTGATATTGTCTGTAGAATATTTATTGAATCATATAAAAATAACAATAACAATATTAAATCTAAATATTTTTCATAAAAAAAATCCCAATACTTTTTTAACAAGTAAGAAACGATGAAAAGAGTGTGATTTTTTTTAAAAAATTGCAAGTATTTTCAATATTTGGAAAATAATTTTGATTTTTTTTGTGCTTCCTTGATAGGGCATTGGGAGATCCCCAGGGGTTTTTTGCCCACACTTCAAGAATCGGTGCCCTAGTGAATCAGGGAGGCATTTGTTAGACAAACTTCTGAATAAATATCTTGCCCCGCTCCCATTCTCCCCACCACCACCACCAAGGACTTAAAGAACGTTTCAGCCTTCTTCACTTAGATAACAGTTGTTGCATATTTCTGTCAAGGTCATCTCCCTTACTCTCTACCAAAATACACCATAGTTTCATTCAACGCTGAGGGGAATCACCATCTCCCTCGAAGAAGCTGATGTTACCACATGGACCAGACTACAATAACGAAATGAAATGCGTGGATACCTTGAGGGACGAGGGGAAGAGATGTTGCCTAGGAAACTACCAGACAAGGGAGCCAGGAACCCTAGTGATTTAAGGGTCAGAGGAAGAAACTTAGGAAAAATCTGCCCTAATTAAGCAGGAGATTCAAAACGGTGGTTTGTACCTTTAGACTTGCAAGATTCTGTTAAGTAGCCGTACAATAAAGTAGAATTAGCTCATCTAGTCATGGTTCCTGTCTAGTTTATCTATGAGAGACCTGGATCTAACAAGCAGTTGGCTTAGCTGACAGACTGAAAACTCCTCTCCATCTCCTTGAGAGTCACAGAATAAATCTTGCTCTAGATAACTACAAAAGGCCTTGTTTTCGGCACTGTCCAGTCCAAATCCAACTCCGAGTGAATCCGAGCAATTTTATCTGCCAAATAGCAAAACTATTTCTCACAATAACCCTGCATATGCTCTGCAATCTGTCTCTCCTCAGCAGGGATTTGTTCTCCCTGAACTGGGTTGCTGCGCAGCTACCAGCAAAAACAATAAGGGCAAAGAAAACACAATTTTTCTACCCTTATTGCCACAGTGTAAGTCCTAATATACATTTTTACTCATGCTCAAACATCATCTTCCTCCACTAGTACTCCACTAGTACTTCTTTCTCCTTTGCAGAAACTATGAATTTTGCTGAAAGGCAATGTCGACATCAGCAGTTTATCTTCAAAACCAGAAACAAAATCAGAGTCTGAAATACATTCTATCATGGTTTACCAATTTAGATGATAGAGTTAACAAGCACTAAAGAGCATTACTATATATTAACTGGAGTAAAGAATGTACATTTTAGATCTTTGAACCATTATTTGGAGGATTGTCAGAAGCACATCTGGCATTAACATAATAACCTTCAGAAAACTCTCAGCATCCATCAACATTTTGAAACAAACCACCTTAGTAGGTCCACTGCTCTCCCAAATGTCCAGGATGCTCAAAATGTGCAGCCTGACCATGAAAGTACTCTGACCATGGCAAAGGACAAAATTAATATCCTTCATATTCCAATGAAGTTTCATTTGCCCTGGGGCAAAAACTAATTAAAGTGTGCATCTACCTTTGTGAGTTGGAACTAAGATGCTACTCTCAAGCCAATCCAAACTCTGTATCTAAAGTATGGAGGCTGAAGTCCCCCCAAAGCATCAGTCCAGGAAGGAAGTCTAAAAGTTTCTTAAGGACAACTGCTAGATAGCAGAGTGGTCAAAACATGTGCAGAAGCCTAAGCCCTGGCTTAACGTCATGCACAGACACTCACATCCAGTTATTGCCAGAATTGTGCTCTCAATCACTGCTAAAGTCTTCTGAATGTTCACAGCAACACTTCTCCAGATCTTAGCATTGTGTCTGCTGCAGGATCTGAAACCCAGGAAGGCAAATCTATGACAGGGCATATCCCCATTGCTATGAAGCCAGGCCTCAATAATACATACAAACTTATCCAACATTAGATCATGACTGGATGCCATCTTAACTTGCATTTCAGCAGCCACCTGAAACCCTGGTGCTCTCCTAGTTCTGTCAGCCATACTTTCCTCTGTACAACATTGAATCAATATGGCTCTCCATTCCCATGCCTCTTGCACTTGTATCTCTCTGCATTTGTATGCTCATTAGATCATAGTATGTGGACCAATTTTGCTACTCTATTGAACCCATCAAACCCAACAATTCTCTGAATTCCCAATCATACAATATATAATCATTACCTGTATAAATTTTAACAATTGCAATTTCAATTTAATTATTAAAAAATCCTCCGTGATTCTCACTTGGAGATTCCTTCCCCTATTGTCACAGTCCAAGAATGAATTCTCACTCAGCGTCTTTACATTGTATCCAGTTTGCTTTTGCTTCTGAACAGATCTTTTGGCCAACAGATTTGATGTTCTGTTTACGCTCTCTAGGCACAACCTACAGATCAGCTTTGAGAGAACTTTGCAGGCACAAAGTTCTTCAGCTAGCACACCTCCACTGTTCTCACATACATCCCATATCTGCCATGACACTCGCCTTTGTTTTTCTACCTAGCTTCTACCTCTGTTACTGCTTTTCGCAAGACTCTCCAATCCATGGCCTCTCTTCTCCAGCAGATGAGATAAAACGGCAGCTATTCAGCCGCAAATGGCAGCTGCCACTTTATCTTATAGTTCCCAAAAGATACTGGCCAACGGCAATCGTTATTTCTACTTCTGTGCTCTTGTCAGTCTTTGCTGCTATGGAAGGACAACTCCATGTCAAGCCCAAATCACATCACTCAGCAGTTATTATTTTTTTTTAACATTTTAAAATTTTGTTCTTATCCTATTCCCCCACCTATAAAAATGGTTTTATACCATTTAACTTTCTCTCTATCCTGCCTTCTAATTCCAACTTGTCCGATTCTTACTGCCTTCATTCTCTGTCCTATTTTTCCTTCATTGTTCATTCTACATACTCACTTCAAATCCCTTGGTAGGACAGCTGGGTGTCATTTCACAAGAAGAATAAGCATGGGAAGGGGCCCAAAACCTGTAAATGCTCAGAATTCACTAGACGGTAGGAGAGAATTGGCCCCTGTGATAGTTGGCCTTGGAGGTTTAGACTAACCCAAACCTGATTCATATTTGAATCTTTTCTTGTATCCTTTGGTGTGTGGAAGTCTCTTGCTAAATCTTAGACTGTTTTTAGACTTTGTCTCCACTTTATCAGTCATGCATACCCGCCTGCTTTAACAATATAAACCTATAAGTACTTTGACATTTTTTTTAATAAGCAGAAAACCTATGTAATAATAGCAACAATAATGATTTCCAACTCAGTACCTACCTCCAAATAAATCGAGGGTGGATTGTGTTCTCCTCCAAATTTGTCTAGCAGAGCTTCTATATGTTCTTGGGTTAGCTTAATCATCTGTTTGATATTCCACACCTAGAAAAAATGAGAAATATCTCAGTATTCTTAATAAAATATATTTAAAAGTTTTAAATTTAATATTTCAAATATATGCTGACAACCACTTCACTTACTAATGTTGTTAGCTATGATGTGTGTGCACCTATGCCTAGTCTCTCTCTATATAATACAACCTAAAACAACTGCTCAATAATTTTCTCTCAAACTTCACTTGTATAGCAACAACAAAACCAGCAATATATTTAGTGGCTGGGAGCAAGACCCAACGCCTGCTCATAAAAGTGCATAATGCAAATGTGTGGCACAAATGATCAAGAGCATGAGTAACTATTGGAACGTTATAGGCTGCCATGAGAAGTAAAAATAAAACAAACAAACAAACACATAAAACTCCCAGAAAGCAACTATGGCCAATGATTTCCCTGCTGTTGCCGAGAAAACTATAGAGATAGTCCTCGACTTACAGTCACAATTGAGCCCAAAATTTCCGTTACTAAGCAAGACAGTTGTTAAATGAGTTTTGCCCCATTACACAACCTTTCTTGCCACAGTTGTTAAGTGAACCGCTGTAGTTATTAAGTTAATAACATGGTTGTCAAGTGAACCTGGCTTCCCATTGACACTGAAGGTCACAAAAGGTGGTCACATGACTCCAGGACAGAGCAACCCTCATAAATTGTCAGACATCCAGATTTTCATATGTGACCATGGGGATGCTGCAACGGTCTTAAGTGTGAAAAATGGTCGTAAATCACTGCTTTCAATGCTGTTGTAACTTGGAATGGTCACTAACTGAATGGTTTTAAGTTGAGGACTACCTATATACAGATATCCATGTAATCATTGAGACTAGATTTGAGAGTCCAAAGCATGGATAAATGTGTAACTGTGTTGCAAAGAAATTTCTGTAAGAAACAATGTAAACCATTATATCATGTCTACTTCTATTCTCTTGTCAGCGTTGATATGATTATTACTTTGGTACTGTAAAGAGAGCTATTTCTAAAATACATGTAAAAACAGTAACAATTAGCAAAAAAATAACACCTAAGAATTTAAGTACTTGCTTCTGAAAAAGAATGACAGTACATTGAATGTTCATGCAATCACCAGAGACTTAACCATCTGTCAAAATTATGGAGAACAGAACTCTAAAACTATTTATTTATTGGAATAACATCTTATCCTTCAGTTCTGGTGAGCACTAAATATGGTTAATAATATTTTAAAAGAAAAAATAGCTTTAAACTGCAGATGAAAATTAATGAAAATATCTTACTAAAATCAATTATTTTACCAATTAAAAAGCCTGGAGAAAGTACTAGCACTGATGATGTAACCTAGTTTGGTAGTTACCTAGATGATGTTATCTAGTGCAAGACAACCAAGCTCAGAGAACACCAAGGACCCCTCATTTCAACCCTGAGCTACAAATATTCTCCTCTGTTGGTACTTTCCAAATTTTCAAAACCCTGAGAGTGGTCTTTAAACCTAATTCCTGACAGAGTGCCTTCTCTAGTCCGAGTGCAATGCCTGAGGCTGCCCTCTCCTCCTATCAGGAAAACTGGTCACTGACAAGCAGCACATTACTTCTTCCTTGGACTGGTTAGCAACATTAACTTAGTATTAACTTGCCTACTGCATACTCTACAACTATTCAACTTTTATATATTATTCACGGCAATCTCACAGTTGCCACAGCTATCTCTTCCATGGCACAGTGGTTAGAATGCAGTACTGCAGGCCACTTCTACTGCCTGCTGCCTGCCTGCAATTTGGCAGTTCGAATCTCAGCAGGGTCAAGGTTGACTCTGCTTTCCATCCTTTCAAGGTTGGTAAAATGAGGACCCAAATTGTTGGGGGCAATACGCTGATTCTGTAAACCACTTAGAGAGGGCTGTAAAGCACTGTGAAGCAGTATATAAGTCTAAGTGCTATTGCTATTGCTATTTTGGTCTGATGTCAACTGAGAATTAAGAAGTGCTTCCACGCTAAGAACTATGCTTTTTCAGGACGAGTATAAGCCATCCTTGATCTTCGAGTTCAGTTTTCTATTTTTCAACCTCCATCTCATTCAGATTTAACTTAATCTTGTCCTCTCTTCTCCGATGCATTATTGAGCTAAGACAACTTTCACGAGGACAAGTAGCTTCCTTGGAACTGAATGGGAAACCCAATAGAGCTGCTGTCATTAACATACCAATGGCACTGTGTATCAAACTACTCCAACAGCTTCATGTAGACGTTAAAGAGCCTGAGGGATAAGATGGAACCCTTTGGGAGACCATACCTCAATGTTCTAGGTATCAATTAATAGTCTCCTATTCTGGGGACATGGCCCAACAAAAAGAACCAGAAGAATGGTAAAATTCTAGCCCACAGAATTTAGGGAAGACAGACCCGGAAGAGAAGCCAGATCTTTGTGGTATATGAAAGTTCAATGATTTTACCATTGTTTAAATTCTGTATAATAGATATTTTATCAGCAACTGGCTTTAAAAAAAAAGGTTAATAATGTGAGGGGTCACATTATGATTATCTTGACTTTTCTTAGATGGCATCTGAAAGGAAAGAAGATGAGCCACAAAAATACTTAAACATGTTTTAAGTAGATTCATATTTACTCCTTCCTGGAAATCCACATTGAATAATATTTGCTCTTCTTTTCAAATCACAATTTAAGAGCTAGGTTGTCATACTTTATATCATCACACAGTTATACTGAACTTAATGGTGAAAATGAAGACTTACTGAAGTATGGCTGTAAGCTAAAGAAAATGTGGGAGAGCCTATAGATTTCTAGAATTTGCAGAAGTCCAGCTCCTAGTTTTGTCGTCCAATTCGGTTATCAGTCAGAAGCATTATAAATTGTAAATGTTGCATATTGAGGCATTTTAATATAGCCATAAATATGTAAAAGAAAATGAAGGGAGACTTTCCAATAATTGCTTGAAAATGTAAACATTCACTTTCTACCTCAGTAACTAGCACTGTTCACTTCTACTGCAAGAACATGCTATGTGACACTCTTACCATGATAACTTAGAAAGTAGTTATTTCAATGTCTATATTACATTAAACATCGATATCATTCTGAGAAAATGTGGGCATCTAGAAAACGGAACAGCTGTTGCAGGAAGAAAAATACTTGAACCCTTAATTATGCAAGTGTGGACTACATGTTTGTTTTGATTCATGTGTTTTATTACTCTTTCTATATGCTAGGCAATTAGGGAAGCAAAGAAACCTTTAAAACAGAGACCTCAATAAATGTGTGGCCAGCAGTTTTATCAAAACTTCAATAATTATTTTGTTCAGTACAATTCATTCTGTTAGCAGTCTCAAATATGTTTATAAGTATACATAAATATAATTTTACTTAAATTTTGCTGTAACCTCATTTACAGTGCAAGGTATTTAGAGAAATCCAGAAATAATGCTTTCTATGAAAGGCACAAATATATATTCAGTAATGATTCATATTTTACTCCAGGAATAATATTTGAGTATGAAGAGTTACAGTAATTGGAAGCAGAACAATAAAGTATTAAAAATGGAAATTTGTTGCCTCCACTACATATCAACTTACAATAAACTTCTTAGGTATCTTAAAGATTCAAGATTTTAGTGATCCATACCAATTCTGTTGCAAGAAACAAAAACAGTTTACCACTTAGGACCTGCATGACAGGATATTGTTAAAACTAAACCTTTTCTGTAAAGAATAAGAAACTCATATTTGAAACAAAATTCACAATGAAATTTGCTATCGACCTCGGAGCACGTTTGTGGGGAGATAGGTGGGATAAAGATCTTATCTTTTTCAAAACAAAGAATCACTTAACTACAACATATAACATTAGGATTTTCTTAAGAAAACTTTCCAGCATCCATGACACTGTATTTTTAAACCTGTTCTCCTTGAGATTGAGACAGACACCAGTATTTTATATTCATCACCCTTATGTACAATGTTTAGAATCAAAACTTAATCAGACCAAGCAAGATTCCTCTTTTCATAAGTGAACAATCAGTATGCATATGTAAACGAAGCAGTCTGCCACACAACTATTCTACTATTTTCTACATTTCCATTGTCTTTGTAGAATGTGTGTGTGAGAGACCATGCCAGATATTGTTGCATTTTACTAAAGTAAGGAGTTAACTGGACACTTCCTAATATGGAAGTTGGGGCATAGTGCTAGGAGAAAAGGAGAAGGTGTGAAAAAAGAAACAGTTGACATTTAGGAAAAAAAAAAGGAAAGGAAAGGACCAAGACATCAATGGCCTTTGTGAAAAGATAAACTAACTTTCTTATTTCTATAGCTCTAAATTTCTATCCCATATTATTTGTTCACAGGTTATTATTAAAACTTTAACTGTTTATAAATAGTTGTTAAATAAACGAGAAACACTATATAACGCTCCCCTCCTTGCGTATAACACTACCAGGCGAAAAAAAGACAAAATTGTAAAAGAACAGACTTCCATCATTTGAGGATGGTGGCAACAATATTTAAAGTTATATTTATTCCCAAAATAAATTTGGAAGAAATCATGTCAAAATAAGCTCAGTCTCAAAACAGCTGGTATAAAAACATAAGTTGGACCAAGGGACTTACAGCCATTGCTACTATTTAGTCATTGAGAAACACCTGCTTTTTTCAAGAAGAGTACAACCCCTTCCCCAAACAAGTGTAATATTTTCAATATTGAATCAGTAGTTGTTATATTTTTATACAAGTTACCATTTATAGGAAGGGTATACAAGGCATGATGACAAGGTAGTCACATTTTTATATTACATTCAAGCCTGATACAACAATCAAGAGTTTACTGTATTATTAGTTGACTGTTACATCTTCTCATCTAAAACACTCATTTTATTAAATAATCTGAATGAGATAAAGAGAATTTATATTTATACACATTTAGTTCAGAATAAGAATGGTTGCAGGAATTGGGTTTGTCTAGTCTAGTGAAAAGAAGGACTAGGGGTGAGATGATACTGTTTCAATATTTGAAGGGCTGCCACAAAGAAGAGGGGTCAACCTATTTTCCAAAGCAACATAAGGCAAGACAAGAAACAATGGATGGAAACTAATCAAGGAGAGAAGCAATCTAGAACTAAGGAGAAATTTCCTAACACTGAGAACAATTAACCAGTGGAACGGCTTTTAAAAAGAGACTGGATAGCCACTTCTCCGGAATGGTATAGAGTGTCCTGCTAGAGCTGGAAGTGGATTAGAAGACCTCCAAGGTTCCTTCCAATTCTATTATTCTGCTCTCCAAAATTATATTTGAATACTAGACAAAATTCAGTTAGAGAGAATTGCTAAGAAACAGCTGTTCATTTTCAATGGCATGATGGACTAGCTCTATCCATTATAGTTGCATGTAACAATAAATTAGTTTTTCCCCCAATCATTGCAATAATTGGGGGGGGGTACTTTCCATCATGTGCATGGCAGATTTATTATGAAATAGTAACTTTATAATTATTACTTGAATAACCCTACAGTATCAAGATGAGCTGGCAAGCTTTCAATTACCAACCCAGTTCAGACATTCTTCAGATGGTGTCAACAAGAAGAAATTCATTCCAAGACATACCATAGGTTATTGAATGCTCTTGGCCCTTCAGTAACTGTCTGGCTGAGCTCAATCCATTTCCAGCTGTATTCTGTTTAATAAAGGCTTCCCAGAGGAGACCATCATGGATACACTATTCACAACTATCAAGCTAAATGAAAGCCACCAACAGAAGCATCCTGGAAACTTGATAAGCCTCCTGGTTTTGCTGACAAATCAGGGCTATATAAGTAAGTGGATTATCAAACACCAGGCAGACAACATTCCATCAGTGGTACATCCAGACAGATTAATCCTTGGTTACATAGACTAGTTATAGAATCCACATGCAAGCATTCTTTAGGCTCCAATCAAGATGTTCTTTCAAATCATGTATTGCATGTTTGTTCGCTGTTAATCATCATATTGATTAATCAAGCCAAAAACCAAATATATAACATCACTAAACTTAACTAAAAAAGCAAAATTATCTGGAATCACATGCATTTACTACTCAAATAATCCACCCACAGCTTCAAAATAGAAGATTAGCTGAACTTTCTTGAAAGGCATAATAACCCTGATATAGGGTCATATGGAAAGTATTTATGGATAATTATAAATTGTTTTACCAAAACAAGCCCTACACTAGTCAATAGATTTTATCTCTAAAAACAACATGAACCAATAGTTTTCCTCAGCCACCTAACATGTGAAATCATACACCTGTTAGTTTAACATCAAAAAACAAATAAGCTAGACACATGGAGAAGTCTTGCTTAAGGGAATCAGCATGGAATCTGAAAAACTAAATCTTCACCAATTTCTAAAAAAAATTAAGAATGCATATGATTTTGCAGACAAACCTGTCAACATTGTGCACTTGGAATTTCAGAGACTCTTTGCAAAAGTTCCTCATCAAAGGCTGTTAAAAAACTTGGCACTCTGGATGTAAGATGATTTGTTATTTTATAAATTTCTAAATGGATAAAACAAAGCCAAGGGGCAGGAAGAAATAGGCATTTTTTTCAAATAAGGAAATTAAGATGAAATTTTTCAAGAATCTATGTTGAGCAAATGCTTTTTAGCTAGTAGATAATTTTGACTGGTGAGAAAGGAATGAGTTAGTAATAATTAATGAGTGAATTAATGAGTTAGTTAGTAATTAATAATAATTAACCTGAATAATTTAATGTAATATATATTAATATATATTAAATTATTCAGGATTATTCAGGTTAATTATTATTAACCAAAATAATCATCAGAAGCTCCAGAAGGATTTCTTTAGACTCAGAAAATGATCAATCAAACAGCAAACATGATTCAATTTATCTGTACAGTATGGTACACATAGGGGCAAAAGCCAAATTCATGTTTCCTATTCTAAAAAACAGGAAAAAGATCTTGATGCAATGTTGGATATCTCAATGAAGATGCTGATCAATTTGCAGCAGGGTAAAAAAGCAAATTCCATATGGAAGAGTTCATCAGGAAAGGAAATTAAAACAAAACTATCAACAATATAGTACAAATATACAGAATGGTCGAATATCTTAAAAAACATTATAACAAAGTGGAAAAAATGCAGAAGACGGCAATGAAAATTATCAAGGAACTCAAGCATCTTCCTTACAAGAAAATCTAGATCATCTGGAACTTCAGTTTAGAGAAGATAAGTGAGGGCAGACATGATTAGCTTGTTTATTAGATTTGCGGGCCATCCATCTCCTCTAGAGACATGGTTGAATTGTACAAAATCATACATGTTATGGAGAATGCGGAAGGATGGACAGAATTTTTTTTCTTCCTCTTTTAAAACACTTAGAAGCAGGGGTTATCCAATGAAACTGAAAAGAAGGTATTTTGAACAGAAAAATTACTTTCCACAGTGCATAATTAACCTAGGTATATAAACACTCATCAGATGACTTTAAAAATAGTTTGGATAAATTCAAGGAGGACAGGCCTACTGAGAGCTATTAGCCTTGAAGATTTAATGGGACCACTGGGCTGGGGCAGCATGGATCTAAATATTACTTTGCAGAAGAGAGATATGTCTGCTATTGTTTAGTACCTCAGAGACTAGTAAGCTTCTGTGAGAAAATGCTGGATGAATATTGTCTTTAGCCTATTACAGTAGTTATTATTTTGTAATTAATTTGTTATTAAAAATATTAAATATACAAAACAACCTGAAGTAATTCTTATGGAACTGTATCACATCTATAAAAGATATTGTACTGTTTTATTATATCTTTATCTTCAGGTTGCTATTAATATCCTATGGAAATGAAATGATTAGTACAGTAATTGTGGATATTCATTCAAAAAACCCTATTTAATCTCTTTCCAACCACATTCTGTATATAATTTAAAAGCTACGCTGGCTTTCTCTATAGACACTTTGCAGCACAACACAAAAATAACTGATGCATATTTGGAAAATGAAATTCATACTAAGTACTTATGCAAAAAGTAAATTGTACCTAAAAATAATTCAGCAAATCACACTTGCATGTATTTATAAAAGTATTCCCCTTTATTCCTGCCCCAGTATGACATTTTAGAGCTACGTAGTTAGTACTTACTTAGTAAAAATATTCCGATGAATAAAATATTAATCAACTTTTGCTTTAAAAGGAGCAATACAGGTTTTTGCACAATCCAGTTTTGGGCACTAAGAACAATCTGCTACATCTTTTGCCAACAAGAAACCAAAGAGGTTTGTCCCATTTGTGCTAAGGTCCTGTTCAGAGGGCACCAGAGTATGCCTGCTTGTGAAATAAAAATTGCGCAATCCACTAGTAACTTTTAATGCCTCAGAGTTAGAAAGGTAGCAATTCAACCTTTAAAAAAATAATAATCCGTAAATTGTTGAAAGACAGCCCCTTCCCTGCCTGTTTATCTGAGACAGCTATACAAAACACAGACAGGTATCTCTTCTCTCCTTGCATTCTCTGCTCTCTTGGGGTAATGCATTAGGGTCAAAAGAAGTCATTATGGATGTGTGGGGAAAAGGGAGAAAGAACCGATAGGATAATGTTATTGACAGAGTTTCTGCAGTTACATCTATCCTTGGCAGACAATTACTACTAAGAATCACGCAGAGGGAAGAAAAAGACTTCGAGAAGAGAAATCCAGACCATTCTACTTGTGAAGCAAAATAAACAATTCAGCAATATTTCACTTGGCCTGGTGATTTCGACGGAAAGTCCCCAAATTAAAGTTTTCTGAGGGTTTCACTACTCTATTTTCAACAAAGCAGGTTTTTCCAAGGTTACCAGGGGCTATTGAAGCTGTGTCTGTAGCAACAGTTCAGTGGGGGCAGCACTGACTGCAGCCTTCCCCAACTTGATGCCCTCCTGTGAAACTGGACGACAGCTTCCACACATCCCTGTCATCCTGCAGACAGCTTAATGGAAACCGCAGTGCAATAAAAACGGGAAGGCACCAGGTCGGGAAAAGCTTGTATTAGCCGGAGACGGTTTTCCTGGCGACGGAGGTTCTGTAAATCAGGCCAGGGAAGCTTTTTTTTTTTATTCCCCCTCCGGCCAAGCGGGAAGCATAAGATATCGACCCCCCCCCCCCCGCTTAAGCATCTCTGGCTGCCTTAACATCTTGCTTTTGGCCCCATCGCCTGGCAAAGCCGTCCGAGACTTCGGGCAAACATCCTTCCCCGGGTTATCAGCTCCGACTCGTTACGTCTTATCGCCGCTCGTCAGCTTAAGCCCCTCGCAGACAGTCGCGGTTAAAGCAGCCGGGCTTCCACTCCCGGGACTCTCCAAGCACAGAAAAAGCGGCGCGTTGAGATGCCAAGCCCGGCCTTGCCTCGCCTCCCCTTCCCGCCACCCCGCGCACCTCACAGTAAGGCAGCCCTCACCTCCTCCGGGATGGCAGAGTCGCCTCCGGCGCTGCCGCTACCCCCGGCGTAGGAGGGCCCGGGCGGAGGCGGCTCGGGTTCCATGTCCCCGTTGAAAAGCGATGCCTCCTCAGCGCTGCCGCTGCTGCTCAGCGCCGCCATCTTGGATCGAAGCGCTGAGGGAGAGGAGGAGGGGGCGAAGAGGGGGGACGGGGAGGAGGAGGAGGAGGAGGAAGAAGAAGAAGGGGAGGCCCGGCCGTGTCGCTCCTCTCGACCCGGCCGCCCCCAGATGCGACCCGTAGCGGAAGGAAAGTGTGTGTGGGGGGGAGGGAGAAGGTGGAACGAGGGGTGGGGGGGCAGGACGGGGCAGAAGAAGCTCAACCGGGACACCCAATCCTCCAGATAGGGAGGAGGCAGCGGCAGCAGCAGCAGCGCTGACGTCACGCCCTGAGCATGACGTCACCCAGAATCGCCGCGGCGCGGGTGCGCATGCCCAATGAAACGTCACCGGGAAACACCCTGACATCATGACGCGCCCCCTCTTCTCTACGTCATCAAGGGAACCCTTTAGATGCGAGGAATGGCTTCACCACGCCCCCCCCACCCCACCCCACCCCGACTTCGGGGCACGTTTGTGGGGAGATAGGTGGCTTTTTTGCCTCTCCGGTTGACTGAATTACACCGTTTAAAAGCAAGCTGTGGTAGAACTACCAGATCTGGACTGCGGAAATCTGGCCGACCCCAGGATGGCCGCAAAAGAGTTTTTGAGGTGTTCGTATCTCTTTGCTGCCATCTAGCGATCGTCCGAATCTTTGCAGTCCGGATCTAATCGCCCCAGATGCTGCTTAGTGAGGAAGCGCTACTTTAACGTTTAACAAGTTAGAGCTAAGAAAATGAGCATTCTCCCAAAACGTAAAATCGAAATAATTGTTGTTCTGAAACATGGCAATCAAATATCCCACGCTCTGAAATGAGAATGCTAGTGAAAAATCTGAGTTTTCTTATATATTGCCTCAACAGCCTCCTAGCCTAGTCTCTATGATTTGAAGAACTGATTTTCAGCTATGTGGAAATAAAACATTTTAGATTGACTTCTGACATTTGTGTCCTATTCTTGTGAAGATTATAGTAATATTTTATGTTTAAAACAACATTAAAGTGTGAGAAAAAAATTTAGTCACCTGGTTCATAATTCTTATTTCTGTACTCTACATTGACTATAAACTATTCTGAGATGAATTGCTTATTTGAAAAATACTGTGTTTGAGGTGATACTTTAAATACATTGCTAAGAAAGTATGCTTGCATGCATGTACTGTATGTATTATTAGCATTTTGCAGAGCTTACAGGCTACTCAAGATGCAAATGTCCCTGAGTGGCATACATTCCAGGGGCCATATATTAAGCAAAACAATGCAATAAAAGCCATGCATAAGAATTTCCAAATATTATTTGGAGGTTATACAGAACCTGGATAATGAAATTAATGATTTCTGTTAAGTAAAAAACAACCAACCGCTTCCTCAGAAACAAATTTGCAGTATTTCCCAAAGACCTGGTGGAATAACCATTGAGAGCATTTGGCATCATCATCACAATCACTACCTTAATCAGCAACCTCTCCCCATCCCCCTTTCTCTTCTCCCTTGCTCTGGCATTTCCTTTCTTCTTTTCTTGCTTAGCAAAGATATCTTGATCACTTGCGACTTTTCCATTCCTTGGCTGGCAGACAGGAGAGTGGAGCATGCATATGGAGGCCTAAAGATGATATTACTCTGGAAGACACCACTCTTTATTCTGTACCTTTAAATGTTTTAATAAACAAAACAATATGATAAAACATACATTGCAACCTAATGATGCAAACTTTAGTCTTTTGTACTTGTATCTCAACACTGGACAAAACCACCCTAATCACAGCTTTGCATTGTGATGATATGACATATTTTGTTACTTCCCTCTCTTGCCGATGCATACAAATGGATGGAAACTTGCAGGCAAGTGAGGATATAGGTTTAATTATAAATGTGTGCAAAGGTAGATGCTGTGACTGGGGAACTGCTACCAATCTTTAGGTGGTGCACCAATTGTAGCCCTTACCTATAGCAAGAGACCTGGGACAGCAACTCACACGTTATTGCTCTTGTACTCACATGAACCACTTCAGTGTGCTAAATATGAGGTTGCCTTTGAAGACTTAAAGCTGCAATTTGTACGAAATGTAATAACATATTGACAGGTGAAAGCCATTATATGCTACATAGCACTCGTGCTACAAATGTAAGAGCTGGTCTTAAGGCCCTATATGCCTTAAGATATTTAAGGGCTGGCTTTTCCAGTGAGAATCTACCATCTTTAATCCAGGTGGCAAAGCTTAGGATACTTTATTTTGTCAAGTGAGATGCATGGAGGCTTAGGAATCTCCCCAAGCTCTTTCATAGGCATTTGAATATATGGTTGTACATTATCATAGTTGCTTTTCTATTATACTGTGTAATATTTTATTATGTTGCTTAACTGTTTCATTGTATTGATTTTGAGTAAACTGCAACGTTGGTTGAAATAAGCATCTTACAGGCTAAACAAACAACCTTTGGCTTTATTCAGATACATATCCCTATCAAAAAGCAGGCTAACCAACCAGCACTGTAAGGATAGCCTGAAAGATACACATTTATATAAATATTCTTGTATAATTGCATTTTCTGTACTGGACTTTTTTTTTTTTTGCATTGGTGTTATCTAATTAATGTACTCTTTTAGAACCATGCTTTTTACTATTTAAAGGAATATTTAGAAATCTTTTAGGAAAAACTCTACGGTTTAGTACATGCACTTTCATACCATATTGTGATTTTTTTGGTTGTTAAATGAACCAAACCAATTGTAATAATAATAATAATTAATAATTTATTCAATTTATATACCGCCCCTATTCCGCAGACTCATAAACATAAATATATAAAATTTAAAATACAATTTAAAACGAATTAAATTACTAGTTTTCACTCTAATTAAAATACATT